>JAMJFZ010001133.1:875000-992500 GCA_026225945.1 Cricetomys ansorgei | reverse complement strand
AGTACCAAATAGGATATGTGTGCCTATGGTACAGGGACCAGTGTGGAAGGAGATGTGGAATTTTACTTAAACTACATATAGTGAGGGATTGACCCTTTAGGTGTGAGACTTGGATGCTGAGTTACATGGAAAAAATGTATGTTGAAGAAATACAAACACTGAGGAAGTATTGCCACTGAAGCCCAGGGCAGTCAGGAAACCAAGAATCCTGCAGATTCCTGGGCTGACCGCAGGGTATTCAGCAGTTAGTGCACGTAGCTAATGACCTGCCATGACATCAGAGCTCACAAACTCATGGCATCCATTTTTTCCTGTATGTGAAGAGTCCTTTCAAATGAAACCATGAGAATAAAAATGGATTCTTGTTTGCCTATCTGGCTGGCCATCCCTATGCTTTGAAACCAATAATCAAATGAGAAATCTGAGACTTTCACGTGGAATTTCAGAGTGGACCATCATTGTCTTCCAGATATTAACCACGGGCTTCCAAACACTGTCCTCTGTAATAGCTGTTGAATGAAGCTGAGTTCTGAAACAAACAGCCATGCTTTTGTTATCCTGCTTGGAATCTGCTTCGGCCTGTTCCCAACAATAACAAAAGGGAATATGTTGCATTTTTCCTAATACAGAGGAGAATTTCATGAGCAATTAACTCTTCGCAAGCTTAGAGAACCTGTCAGTTGGAACAGTAAGGACTCCCAGTATAGAAGCTGGCTGAATGCTGTGTAGAAGTTTCTCTTACTCTCTGTATCATCTTAACGCCTGCTGACACTGCAAACAACAGTCAGAGCAAAAGTCTCAGAAGCATGTGAGGGAAAAGAAGGTGTTTCCTCTGTTGAGGGGTATCTGGATTGTTTTTATAATTTAGCTATCAGAAATGGTACTTCAAAAGACATTGATGAAATTGTACTATTTTTAAAAATATTTTTGTGTACTCAATTTTTGGAAAAATTTTATACATGTATACAGTGTAATTGATCAAATCCATCCTCAAATTTCTCCCACCAACTCCCACATTGTGTCTTCCAATATAACCCCCTCTTAGCTCTCCGTTCTCTTTTTCTTATTTATAACTTCCATGAGTTCAAACTAGTGCTGTCCATATGTGCATGGGTGTGGGGCAATACATCGGGGCAAAGAAAACCTGCCAGTATCCATTCCCCAAAGAAAAGTGACTCTCTCTCCCCCTACAGCCATGGACTGTCAATAGCTCCTCAGCTAGGAAAGAGTCCTCATGGGATCCCTTTCCATTCATGCTGTAATTGTTAGCTTGCTTGGTCTTGTGCATGCTTTGTGTAAGTTAACACAGCTCTTGTGTGAGTTCAAAAACATGACAGGCATGTCATATACAGAGAACAGCATCCACAGCACTCCGCCACATCCTCTGGCTCATATTCTCTCCATCTTCTCTTCCACTACATTCCCAGATCCATGTGGAGGCATTTGATATAGATGCTCATTCAGAGCCCCCTCTCTCATCCTTTCCTCTCTCTCTCATTTTCTCATTCTTTCTCTCCTCCATCTCTCTTTCTCTCCTCTTCCTCACAGTTGCTTATTCTCAACACCTCAAAGGGTTAAGAATCTCTGCACTGACCACTTTCACTGCAATAAGGGGTTTCCCTGAGTAAAGTTGAAATCTGTGGGTATAAACATAGATATTTAGAAAGCTATTTAGAAAAATAAAACCAGGTTCCTGAGGCCTCTAACATCCCCATCCATAGGTTCTGACCTGTTTATACAACCATGCATTATTTCCTTCTGTGAAGCAGACCTCAAATTGAATCAAGAAATAAGTGGTTACCCCATAAACAGTCATGCCACTATTGTTCCAATGTGCATGTCTCACGTGAGAGGTTGATACTGTAGCATGAAGGATCCGGTGATAGCTAAAACTATTGATGGTTTTTTCTCCTTTAGCTACATAGTACTTTCCAGCACCATGGAAGCTAGCCAATAGCGATAGAATTTCCTGGTCAGTCCAAGACTCATTTCTGTATGTTCTGTAACCAAAGAGTATTGTGTCTTCAGCAGTGGTCTTACCATCTACTTATGGTGGGCAATTAATAGAAATGATAATACCCTATACTGTTTTGTGTGTCTCCAGGATCCCTAATCAATAACCCATCAATAACCCATACGGAAATGTCCCAGGTCTGGCACTGAAATTTTCTTATAATAACCAATGTCTTCTAGGGACAACATTGTTCACCCATGCAAGGTGCGTCTTCATACATCCAAGTATGGGAATACTAGAGGCAGAAATGTTCAAACGGGCTATGGTGTGGTGGAATGGGGAGACCAGAGAGAAGGGGAAAGCTTAGTCAACATGAAATGTCCATAAAAAAAAACTCCATAAGAACCTATAATTCTAAAATATGAGTAGAAAATATAATAGAAGGAGACAAAAGAAAGATGTGAGAAGAAAGAGCAGGGAGAAGGCATCCTGGGAGTTAAATGTTTGACTGGGATGAGGACAGAGGTGAGGAATGGGTTAGGTTAACCAAACTACAACTTAGTTTCTAGGCCAGTAATATTATATTATGCGATTTAAAACACATTATAAAACAAATAGCAAAGTTCCTAGACACTTTGATGCTTGGTGGATGCTAAGTAGCCCAAACTCTGCCTTCTAACCAATGCCTCAGAAGCAGGTGTCTCCCGCCCAGGGGTCACTTTCACTCACTCGGTGACCTGGGAATGGCTCACATCTTTCCCCTTTTTAAATTAAATGCAGGGAACACAGAAAGAATGGGTCATTAAAGAGAAAGAAAATATGGTAAAGACTAGAGAAAGGAAATGATAAAGACATTTAAAAAGGAAAAAAAGACACACAGTAAATAATGTATCTATCCTAAACAAAAAGAAAAAAAAATGCCTACATTTGATTCTTGCCTTTTTGATTCATTATATTAAATAAATCAAAAATCTTTCTCTTTCTATCTTAGAGGTATCTTTAAAGAAGAGAGAGGGGAAGAAAAAATAAACTGAAAAGAAGGAACTAAATTTAGCCACGCCCTGGCTCACTGAGTCCAAATGGTTCCATGTGGTTTTGTGACAGCGCCCAAACTCTCAGCACAGCATATCCAGAAGCTTCATGATATAAATGTAACGATAGCAGAGAAAGACACTCCTTGCAACTCAGGTCTAAATGCCTCTGAAGCACCAAATCCTCTTGGCCCCAGTGCCTCTCTGTCTCCAGGCCCCAGCATTTCTCCCACTTAGAGATAACAAATCACCTGGGTAAGATGTGATGGCGTCTCTAACCAACAATCCAGTGTGGCAGCGAAATCCAGTGTGGCAGCGACGCAGACTCACCACAGATGTCATCAGGCAAAGTGAAATGGATAACAGCAGCCCTTCAATACCAGCTTAGGACCCTGGGTCCTTTCTTCAGGCCTTCACACCAGCTGCCTTGAGTTTCTGCTCTAACTTCCTTTCATGATGAATAGAGGCTGTAATCTGAAAGAAAAAAAAAGACTTTCTTTACCAAGTTGCTTTTGGTCATGTTGTTTCGGCACAACAATAGAAAGCCAACTAGGACAGTGCACACTTACTAATACCCTTATTGCATGCTTCTCTGAATTTCTCAGCAGCCCTCCATTATCAGGGCAGAGTCTTACTAAGTTCTCAGTTGTTTGCACTTTGTGGCCATTCTCTTGAAAAACCTGTGGCTGTACTTACTATCTTCCTTAACAATGTAAGGCTCCCCATGAGCAACAGCAATCAGGCTTTAACATCCTATAGATTAAAAACATATGTTAATTTTATTCACAATTACACAATAAGTTTAACACTACACTCTTACATGAAAATAAAAATCAATGCAACTTTTGGATGAATCTGTATTTTTATCTTGCTAACTATAACAACATCTATAAAAATAAATCAACTCGTGCTAATCACGGTATTAAATAATATTTAACATTTTACTCCAGCGAGTACCTAGACAGAAAGAGTTTGGGAAATGAAGTTATTGATACCAACTATTCACATATTTAGACCAGCAATTAATCTTATTTTACTTCGTGTCTACTTTCTACAAATTGCAGACTAGAGAATCTTAAGTAACACATCTAATTTGTATTGGTTTCAGAACAAAATATTTTGTAAACGTAGAATTAAAAAGTGAGTTGATGGCTGTACTTTTGATTTCTCTACTATTCCTACACTCAACAGATGTGTGGAATATATATAAACAAATAATAGATAAAACATAAAGAAAAAACTTCGGTATGTGGCTGATGATTTTATTTGCTATAACAGAGCACTAAGAGAGCGCCCTGTTAATTTTTACTTTTCTCACTGAAAAAACTTAACAGCATAGCTGCTCCATCCCCTCAGACTTGTGAAGAAAAATGAGCCTATTCGGAAAAAAAATAATTCAGTTCACTTTTTTATAGTTTAGTACCCACACTGAACAGATTTTTAAAAATACAATTGTTTAGTAGATCCTCAAAAATATTTATGCCTATAGTTTAGCAACTTATCAAATGGTGGCTTTCAATGTCATATGATTGGCTTTGTGTTTCTTTCTAAAAATGAGTAATTTTTAAAGATAATCTTACATTTATTCATCAAAAGAGGTTAACTTCTTTGGAAATAACTTAGCTGAATTAATCACCTTCTAAGAACAATAATACAGTATTAATTACATACAAAATGCAAATTGGGTTTCCTTTAAGATTTATTTGTATTACTTTTAACTATGTCTGCATCTGTGTTGTTTTTAGCTGTGTGTGTAGTATATACACAGTGCCCATGTAGGCCCGAAGACATGTCAGATCCCTGGGGTTATCAGTGGTTGTGAGCACCTGACATTGGTGCTGGGAATGGTAGCCCACAGGGTGTGTTCCTTTCCTGGTCTGCACAGGAGCTCCAACAGCTCTAGACCTCACCTGCTGACCCTGTTCACTCTACAGAGCTCACAGTCTATCCTTCCCCAGGGGTCTTCTGGGACCTGAGGGTGAGCCCAGTCCTAGAGTCTCAGGTCAGACTCTTACCTGCTGCAGTGCAGGGAGGGACTGATGGTGACTGAGTTCCCACTGGTGGCAGCTGCTGGCTTCTCTTTGAACCTTAGTTTGACCCTCTATCTACCTATCCAGATGGACTGAGGGTCTGTAGACCCCTCATCTCAGTGGCATGAGCAGTGATGGAGAGCCTGATTTGTTAGACTTTTGTGCTGATGAGTCATCTATTTTATCTCAAAGAATCCCATGCCCACTGGAACCGGCTATCTGTGCTGGTGAGTCCTGTGCTTCTGTTTTAATGTTTAACTCAGGCTGAAACTTTAAGATGGAAGCTATAAACTTTCTATCAATGTCTGCTTAAATATTTGTGGATCTGTAAATCAAAAAGACCTTTACCTCCCAAAGTGTGTGCATGTTTTTCTATCTTGTACTATTAATTCAGTAGAATATAAAATATTGTGTGTGTGTGTGTGTGTGTATTTTTCCATTGGTCTACAAATAAATGCTTATAAAAGACTGAATAATATTTTATTAATCCCAGAAAATAAGAACATTAAATTTATAGTATTTTTAAGTTATCAAAAATTCTCATCGATTTTGTTTTCAGAAACATTTTGTAATTCTAGTCTTCTTTCTCCTTGGTTTGGTCTCTCCTTCATCTGCTTTTTCCTTATCTGGATTTCCTCATTTGTCTCTGTTGCATTTCTCCCTCCGGACCCTACTGTCCTTCTTGCCCTAAGAGTGCTTATCTACATGCAGGAGTCTAGAAAGCCACCCCTGACCAGGCACAGTTGGTGACGTCTCTGGCTCGGTTGCTGGTCGCCTGTGGATGAAGGAATGGGTTATGTGTGGGAGTTTGGATATGTTCCTACAACCACGACCAGATATGGTCTTCCTGTCCCAAATTCAGAGAGGTTGTAACTTCTCCATCTCTCTGATAAGAACCCTTATCTATGAGACTTTATGCAACAGTTTGACCAGAAGACTAAGGTATTTGGGGGAGGGGTGCATCGTCATGAAGAGTACGTGTACTCAGTCTCTAAGTCTCAACCTGTTGGCAGCAGAAAAGTCACTGGCAGGGAAAAGCTTTTCCCCATGCTCTCAACAAATACCTGACAAAAGTAACTCAAGGGAAGAAGAGTTTACTTTGCTCGGAGTGTGAGAAGATGCCGTCCATCCAGGTGGGAGAAGCGCGGAGGCAAGAGTGGGAGACATCTGGTCACATGGCATCTACACTCAGGAAGCAGCCTGATTCTCTGGACTGGCTTCCTCCAGGGAAGATCCACCTCCTTAAGGTTCTACGACAGTGGTTCTCAACCTTCCTATCCCTGCGACCCTTTAATACAGTTCTTTATGTTGTGGTGACCCCCGTCCTAAAATGATTTTTGTTGCTATGTCCTAATTGTAATTTTGCTACTGTTATGAACCATAATGTGAACATCTCATATGCAGATGGTTTCAGGTGACCCTGTGAAAGGGTCATTTGACCCCTAAAGGGGTCATGACTCATAGACTGAGACCGGCTCTGTTCTACAACCTTCTAAAACAGCACCAGGTAAAGACCGACTGTTGAAATTCCATGAGCCTGTGGGACAGTTCACACTCCAGCCACAGCACAAACTGCTTAAGTAATAAATGTAAGAAGGAGGGACTGGAAGTTTGTGTTTCAGAAATGTAAATTAGAGGGATGGATTTTATGAGACTCTGACGCATACAGAGTATAATGCAGGTTAAAAGTCTGCTTCCTCCTCATTAAAAATCCCAGCCTGCTCTTAAGAATGGATTCCTACAGATAAGATATGAAAGCAGAAGTAAGAACTAGGTTGGGAATAAAAAGGGTGGTAGGGAGAGCAACGCAAGAGAGACAAGTAGGAGCAAATTCTAACGGTGCACAAATAAAAGTGTCACAGTAGAACCCAGTTCTTTGTATGGAAACTAAGAACATTGAACTATTATCCAAACAGGAAAAATAAATAAAGCCTTGCAACTGTCCACTGCTCATCAGTAAACTCATGAGAATGCAAATGTGAGAAGAAACAGCAATTATGAGTTACATGTTTTGCAAGTCCTTAAATATTCAGTACGTCTTAGTTATCCAGAGGCTGTTGAGGCCAGTGAGGTGGCTCAGCAACTGAAGGGTTTGTTACCACATTGCCAAGCTGAGTTTGTTTGATCCTCAGGACCTACTTTGTGAAAAGAGGGAACCTCTTCCTGGAAGTTGTCCTGTAACCGCCACAAATGCACTGTAGCAAGTACACTAATGCACCCACCCACCCACACAAAATAAATACAAGTTTTAAAAGAAAAAAATAACATTTTAAATAAATATAAAGGATGCTGTGACTCACATCATTGAGAAAGCTGGGTGGCATCCAGGCATGTCACTTGCTGCGTGGTGGGGCTAAATTGAAAGCACTGAGTCACGAACACACATGAGAAAGTGTGTCCACACAGCACAGGGGTCTTACTGCAGCCCCACCCAGAACAGCAGGGACGTGAAGTGAGGGTTCTCCAGGGAGAGAGTGGGAGAGCGAGGTTCCCAGCAGGGGAAGCAAATGAAATCCAGTACTAATGAATCACATCTCTAGCATATAAAAGCATCCTAAACCACTTACACATAGTGTGCAATATTATACTGGCCGTGCCTCTAAAATGCTTATCTGGGAACATTTCTCATATCTGGTGAACCTACAAACATTGAAAAGTGAAGGAAGTGTAAAACCAAGGTTCAAAATCCTGCTGAATTCAGTGGGGATGGGCGCTTAGAAAGTGTGCGGTGGAATGCTAAGGTCAAGTGAAAGCTACTCCAGTGGCCCCAGATGTGCAGAGCAGGGATCATGGGTTTTTGTTATATGATAGAAAACATGACTGGTTCATGATAAGAGTATATGATGAGAAACAGGTAGAAGGAGCCGAGTTTTGTGAGAGGCTCAACTGAAAAAAAACAAAAAAAAAACGTTGAATGCGGGATAGTTAAGTCACCTCCAGATACATATGTCAAAATTCTAAAATTCAATATGAAATTTAGGGCTTACAACTCTCGATCCTCTGTGGGTTAGGACAAAGACAATGTCCGGCTTTGTATACAGAAAAGGATAAAATGTAAAAAGACTAGTACATGAAAACAAAGAATCAAGAAAAGTATAAACCTGTTAATCGTGCCAAAAAACCGATGACACCGCATCCCGCTACTGTTAGCGGGATTAATGATAGGCACAATATCTTTGTAATAACAAAAATACTGAAAGATAAGCAAAGCCCATTTTTGTATATTAAATGTCTCAGAGACGCTTGATGAATGAGCTGGGCAGCACTAAGTGACAATACTGAGCATTTTTCAGGAAAACATTTCCAAAGTTCAGCCTCTGAGTCTGAGGTTTTCACTAATGAAGACCCTAGTGAGAAGACCTTGCTTAGAAAATCCTTTGCTTTCTGCTTCAGACTTCCATGCAGTCATGTCACCGTGTACGTGTGCACAAAAACCAGCAGTTATAGGTAAGGCTAGAGAAGGGGAAAACTGTAAAACAATCAACCCTCAGATTACCTGGATGCCACTTAATCCCCGCCCTTAGCTTTCTGTTAGTTTCTGTCACACACAAGTGAATACAGACTTGGGAGATGGCTAGTCTGCGAAGCACTTGCCTTGCAAGCAGGAGGACTTGAGTTCAATCCCCAGATCTCATATAAAAAAAAGCGGTTTGTGATGGCATGTGCAGGCTATCCCAGCACATGAGTGGCAAGAACAGGTAGGCAGGCTACCTTGTTTGATGAGACTGTCAAAAACAGAAATAGTAAATAGATAAAATTGGAGGGCACTTATGACTGATAAAAAAGATTTTACTCTGGCCTCTGCACATGTATGCATATGCAAGAGTTATGAGCACACACACACACACACACACACATACACACACATGAGAGAGAGAGAGAGAGAGAGAGAGAGAGAGAGAGAGAGATTGAATGCAATCTCTCACCTTGGCTCCCTCATCTTACATGCCAATTTTATCTCTGACCTTTACTTTACCCTGTGACTTAGCTGAAGCTCAACTGACCTGCCTACAAAGGAGATCATCATTCTCAGTGCTTTCCTTGCCAAGTCAGTCAGTCAGACAGACAGACAGACAGACAGACAGACAGACACACACACACACACACACACACACACACGACGCACAATGCAAAAAATGTAAAAAAAAAAAAAAAGTAAAATAAAATTAAGGCTTACATTACATGTGGAGTCGGTGGTAACTCGCAGGGGTGGTTCTATCCTTCCCTGTGTGTCCAAGGATTGAACTCAAGCCATCAGGCTTGGGAACAAACACCCTTACACATTGGACCATATTGTCAGCCCGTAAGCTTAAAATATAGTGATAGTGAAAATGATAATTAAAAGTCCTCACATACAGCTTCTGTTTCACTGCTTTGTATCATCACAGGAATCAATATGGATTTCCTAAGGACAATGACAAAATTTGACTTTTTGTCTGTAACTATTTTCTAACTTCCAAATATGAAGCTTGGAGTGCATGTGGGCAAGCTCGTCATGTTTTGAGACAAACGTTCATTGAATTAGATATAATTTTGCAGCTTAACAGGCAATGGAATTTTACGTTTGTGCAAACCAATGTCTTTGTCTCACTAATAGACATGGCCGTGCTTAATCATCTAGATGATTTATCAATCATAAAATCATTCCAGTCCTTCAGAATCGTCATTTTTCATATTGAGATTGTTTTGTAGCCTCATTCTTAGTGATGGACAAGCCATTTTTTTAAATCAATACGGACAGCAAATCTCTTGAACAAGTGGTTTCTGCTTCACTGATGATGTCTGTCTGCCTTTTAGCCAGCCTTCCCAGACATGTCATGTGTGTTTTCAATGTTTGCATCTGTTTTCATAGGGACCAGACCTATGGCTTTGCTGAGTGTAGTGGAAGAAGCTCTACTCCCCCAAGCATCTCTTGGGTTGTTTTTATTCGCTTACAACCTAGGTTGCACTGTGGTATTTTTATATACACATTTTAGCTTTGTTTAACCGCTCCCCCTCATTGTCCCCAGCCCCCTTCTCCCATCCCTCTTAACCTCTTTTACCCCAGTGTGGTCCATTTATGATCATATCATCCTTGCTCTTATTCCCCTCCCACAAGTCCTCCCTTTCCCTTCTCATGGCCCTTTCTAGTTTCCTGGCGGGCATCTGCACACCCACTCATTCACACACACTTACAGAAAGCCTAGAAGCTAAGGTCAGCATATGAGAAAGATCATTCCTCTTTTTCTTTGGGGCTGACTGAACCACTTAACATGGTATTTTCCAGTAATACCCATTTTCCTTCAAATTGCATAGTTTTTTGTTTGTGTCTCAAAAAAGTTCCATTTTGTATAATCACCACATTTTATTACCAATTCCTCTGCTGATGGACAGACATCTCAGCTGCATTTCACAGTTTCAAAGAGATGAACATTTCCTCACTTTCTCTCCTTTTTGCACAGATCCGTGAAAGTCCCTTGATTTTAGTTACCTGTCCTGTGCAGTCTTTCAGTATGACCACTAATATTACACCTGAATCTTCCCAAAGTCTTTATGAATTTTCCAACTGTGTTACCTTGTAGCTCAGGAGATACCTACGACCCTTGGAAAGACTTTATCAAAATACAGTGTTTGTCTAAGAGTCATCGACTCTCTCTGCAGGTAAGAACTCACACAAGCAGCAGGTTCTGCAGAACCCTGGTTGTCAAAGGAGCAACTGCTTTTCATTTATTCATCCCATTTTGCCCAGGTTCATGGTTTAGAGGCTCAAGAAAAAGCTGTAGGACTCAGGCCTACAACAAGCACCCCCACAGACTTACTCTCTTCTAGAATTTTCCTTTCTACGCATTTCTCAACTTCTTTCCTTTTCAATTCATTATTTTTTTCTTCTACAAGTAATTTTCGCATCTCGTGTTGAGCAATATTGCACTTCACGCTTGCTTGCCCGATGCTTCAGATCTAGCAACCACATTGCTTGTGACCCATGTGATAGTGAAAGTCAGATCGGTGTTTGCTTTGATGTGAGATGTTTATTGCACCCGAGGTGGCAGGAATCACACACAATGAAACATGGATCGTTGCATCTAGAGTACAGACTGGCTCATGAAGTTTACTGATATGTCTGTCCTTTGATGTGAAACAGACTGCTAATGTAGCAGAAAGGGAATGTAAAATTACATGTTCCCCAAAGCTAAGAGGTGAAATCATAGCCATTGGAAACAGTGTGTGTGTGTGTGTGTGTGTGTGTGTGTGTGTGTGTGCTCGCATGTGCATGTGAGTGTATGCAAACTCACACACACAAATGCGCTCAGGCTTACCATAAACAGCACGTTTATGTTTTTAACATGTGGAATCCTAAAGATATCTAAATGTGGCAGCCGTCGTCTTCTCGGTTATGTGTGAACTCTGTGGATTCATACGAACCTATGTCCAAGAGAATGGCAATGCTGTCTCTGTGAGTTAGAAGGGACTACAGAGCAAATGCACAACTGTGTGAAGTCGTGACTTCATAACAAAAACATGACTATGAGAAGGGCGAATCACTGAGTCCAAACTCAACCTGTATTTGAGTCCCTCATATTCACCTGCTCAAGAATTATAGTGTTATATTTTTGTAGTGCTGAAAGTCCAATCCAGGGACTTGGGCAAAAATGAAAAATAGCTAGTGGAAGCTTCTTTTATTGCATTTAATACCATCATTGGTCTTTGCTATTGGTGCCAGCTGCTCCCCAGCCCTGTCTATGAATATTCACGCCGGCAAACTGCTTTTCAAGATACAGCGAGTCCTGTTTGACTTGTGTGCTTCGCCCCTTGAAGTAGTCGTCACACAATAAAGGGACCCTCGTTTAAAGTCCATCAACGTTTTCAGAACACAAGCACCAATTCAGATGACTATTTATTTGGACTAATGTTAAAGCTTTCCAATAGTATAGCTAAAAATTGTAAAAATATTGTGTTATTCAGTCACAAAATGAGCCTATAAAATTCCATATGGTTGCTCAATATCACCTCTGCTATGGCTAATGTGAACAATCATTATAACGAATATTTTATGGACAGAAATAATCTCATTTTTCCCTCTATTTGAAGTTACAAATATTACATTGTGTGCTTTACTGGATACGGAGTTCCAGTGTTGAGTAGAGGGAGTCAGCAAGAGCGCTGAGCAGGTCTGAAGGCACAAATCCAGAGACGGGAGGCGTCTCTGTGTAGACAGGTTTCTTCTGACCATATTGTGAGATTAATGACTTGGGCAACTGAGACATTCTGATGAACTTGCCCCCCTTCTGTTAGCCACACAGACAGGCAGAAGCCAGTTATAAAGTACTGAGGTTAGAGTTGTCATACTCAAGGACAGCCTTGGGAGCTGGATAGAAGGGAGTCCATAGTCATAACGACAGCAGGTTTGGGGCTTTGGACCTGGTCCTTGAGGTGATTCAGTTTTTGGCACCTGTGAGATCTCCTAGCATCTGGTAGATAGAAACCAGAGATACTGTCATTCCACGCCCCTCCTAACGAACTGACTTTGTGCAAGAAGTCAGTCTTGCTGAGGGTGGGAATCCATTCTGGGGGGGCTGGGCAGCCAAGGCTCTTACTGTGCACAGCTTCATTTCATACAGTTTCTCATCTGTGTGACCTCACCAGCCATAGACCTCTGTTGAAATTATTTTGTCAAGATTTCTAATTCTAGTCTCCACCATTGCAGGGGTATTTCCTGGGATACTAAGAATAGCCTTTTGGCCAATGTAACCTAACTTTAGGGACCTTTCTAAATTTTTTTTAATCAGACTCTAATTGTCAGGAAATGTTCTTTCTGATGCTAATTACTATGTAATTACACACATTCTGCAAGTGAAAATTATGGACTTACTGGAGATATTGTAAATATTTGCTCTTACACACACTAGCATTTTTTCTGTATTATGGCTTATGTACTTCATCATGAAATGTGGAATTCATGTACCAGGTAGGAAGGACAAGCAGCTCTGACTGAAGCCAATCTGCCTCCAAGACTTACGTTTTGTATTATGAATATGCAAAAATGAAAACTTTCTCACTTTGAATTCTATCAAATAATTATTCCCTAAGCATCTTCCAATACATGTTATAATTGAGTCAGGAAAACAAGGGAACTCATGAGCACATGGAGACAAAAGCCTCTCAGTCTGGAGTCTGCTTGATGCTCTCTCCAGCTGAGAAGCCAGAATCCCAACACAATTAACATTTGTTGTGAAATCTCCAACAGAGAATTGTAGAAATGGCATTGTACTGGGCTAAGGTCTTGGTCTATGAGACCTTGGTGAGTGCCTCTTTCCTCTCCCCAGACATTTTCTGGGAACCTCAACACACAAGAGTGTCAACTCTACCTTTTGGCATCCCTGTGAGCTAAACATTTCCCTTGTCAATTGTCATCCTGTCGGGTACCCAAGAAGATCTCATTTCTATCCCTCGATGTCCCTTTTATACAAATCCTTGGGTAGTAAGTGTAAAGACAATGAAGGGCACACACCATCAGAGAAGCCCACACCATGCTCTTTATTCCTTACTAAGTGATTCTTGGTCACTTTTTTCTCATGTTTAAATTATCAGAAGGTGGGCACAGACTTCCACACCAACCTGAGGGACCATTGAGAGGGAGAAGCCAGGAGTGGCCACAGACACAAGAACACTGGATGTTTTGCTTTGTTTGCTTTGGTTTGGCTTTTAGAGGACTCAAATTTAGAAGAGTAAAGGGACAGGAGTGGATCTGAGAGGAGTTGAGGGAGGGATAAATATGACCTAAATATATGGTATAAAATTCTCAAGAACTAAAAGCATGTAAAAAAAAACTGTTAAAAATGTGTTTTAAGAAATTCCATTTCTACTTCATCTCGGCATAAATCACAGAAATATACAGATGAATTTGTCCATGGCATATCTCAACACAATTCATCGTAAGGAAATTTCCAGAAGGCTAGAGTACACGTGTGTTGCATGTTTAGGAGTCTATGTTTTTAGATTTTTATCTGTATGTTGTTAAAAAATCAGACTCACTTTGCCTTTAGTGGGGAACATCTTGTTGCCTGTCTCAACTCTGCTTGCTACAATTTTTGAGGAAATTTCTGATCGCCACTCTTCTCAGGGTACAAGGGATTTCTCACAGACCTGGATCCAGGCTGAGAAGAGTGTACACTTGGGCGGCGCCCAGCCCTGGCTCCCAGCTCCACCTCAGCTTTCCCCTACATGCAGGATTCCCTCACCATCTTCTCTAATTCATGAGTGGTTCATTATTAGTCTTCTTAATGAAAAACCATGTAAACGTTTTTTATATTCCTTTCTGTCAGTTATAAAACGACTGATGGAATGTCCGACATATGACAAGTATTGACATTATTTTGAATTTATTGCGTGTGTAATGAAGGTTTTGGAAGAAAGGGCTTTGTTTTTTGTTTATTATTTCTTCCCTTTTTGCCTACTTTTAACAGGACTTTTCTCAACCTTTGATTCTCTGCATGTGCTGGCCAACTCCTTTCATCTGACTCCAGAACTATTTATTCTGAATAAGCTTATGCAACATTTTAATTTTTTTTCACTCCATGCTCAGGTTTCATATCTTAGAATATTAAAATATATGAAAGACATTTTAACAGAGTTCTAAAATACAACTATGTATTATATCTTTTGTACTCTATAGAATAAAATAAAATTTGTATTTTTTTTTTTTTTTTAGTTCTCAGTATAAAATTTGCGTGAGTAACATGGAAACTCCTTGGAGTAGCTTGGATTTTGGTCTTGTAGTGGTTCAATAAAGAATGGCTCCCATAGGCTTCTATTAGTTACCAGAGAGTGGCACTATTTGAAAGGATTAGAAGGATAAGCAGGTGTGGCCTGTTGGAGGAAATATGTAACTGGGGGTAGGCTTTGAGGTTTTAAAAGCCAATGCCAAGGCTAAGGTCTCTCTCTCTCTGCCTACAGATCAGGATGTAGATTCTCAGCTACTTCCCCAGTACCATATCTGCGTGTGTCTCACCATGCTTCCTGCCATGATTATAATAAAGTAACCTCTGAAACTGTGAGCAATCCCACAATTGAATGCTTTCTGTTGTAAGAATTGCCTTGGTCATGATGTCTCTTCACAGCCATAGAACAGTGATTGAGACAGGTCTATTGTTTATGTGCTGACATTCTTCTCAGTGTGGCAAGGCAGGGCCTGATCTCTTTACATTTGTTGGTTCTGATGGACGACTTGCACATACTTAAAATTCCACATCTGAAAAGTGATGTTGGGTCTAATAAATGATACAACTGAATTACTTTATGATTTGGAAATAAAGTATTCCCAAAGCATTTTCCCAAGGCTAACACTGTTTCACGAGTGTATGTAACACTACCAAATGACAGGTAACAGCTTCATTCTGAATAAAAATATAACAAAACATACAGAAATAATGTTTGATTGTGTTTCATAATCTACTCATGGAAACTGTATATTATCATCATAAAAATATGATGTCACTAAGGATTTACAAGTGGAAAATTAATGATAGCCTCCCATACAGAATCTTGGCTATAACTACAAAAAAATTGAACTGCATATTTCAAAATTTCTAAAAGAATAAATTTTACATGTTTTGCCACAAAAAATGTTTAGGGTGTACAAGATGATCTATTTGCCAAACACCCAGATTCTACATTGAAAACACATGCCCAATAATACTCTGTATCCCACACATACACGTGATTATTATTTGTCCACTAGAATTATAGTTCAAAAAAGAAAAAGAAAAACTATTGAAATATCGTCATGCAAGAAAGAAAAACAAATATATTTCAACGTATCCACTTTTTATTTTCCAAACCAACCCTGCTCTACATAAAGTGGCAGACACTATGACATCGGGTTTCAGAGGCAATGCAGGTCAGATCATGTGTTCCGGGAAAGGCTCACCTACCAGGAGAAAAAAAATCATGTCACATATAAGATTTATGGGAAATCATCAAGAAATATACAATCATTTGTTCACACCATGACATAGTACCCCAAATAGCCTTATAAGCAGTTTTCTACATAGTCTAAATCAGCCATGCGTTACAGAAGAGCCTTTACATCTGTGAAATACATAAAATCAGGCAGCAACTTGATTATTCTGATGCCTGTGGTTAAATCAGATGAGATGTATCAGCGGGGCTGTCACAAGTCATTTCCCTTCTTCAAAGCTTGTGATATTGATGTGCAGGAATGCGTCCTGGCAGTTGAAGGCAATGCCGTGACCAGTAGTGACCACCACCCAGAGGTTTAGCCTCTGATGTCGGATTCCTGTTCTTTGTCCTGTACATTTGCTGTGATTAGGGATTTTATAGCAATTTCATTTTTATACAAGAAAAACCAGAGCATCATAATTGCATTACAAATGCACTTCAGGACCTGAATCAGTTTTCTCATGGATATTCTATCACTCCTACATAATAAGAGCATAGCAATTATGTAACGGATACTTTTAATGTGAGCAATGGTCAGCTGTGCACCCAATGACTAAAATAAATGATACTTGTCTTCATTGGAACAGAGACACATGCAGACATATAGGATGCAATCATATGTGCACAGGACCACACACAGACACATACATAACAGACACATATCCATATACATATATGTGTAAAACATTGGACACACATCTGAATACAAGTGCACAAGAAACACACATGACACACAGGCACTCACATGCACACACAATGACCTCCCATTAGGTGGGAAACTGAAGAACCTTCTAGAGATGATATAATCATCTTGATAATCATCAGCTACACACAGCACTACCTAAACTCTCTTGTTATGTATAACCATTTTCAATGTGCACACGTTTGTACAGAAACCTCTACTTTTATGTGAATTTTGTAGCTAAATCTCTATCATGTTTGGTCTTGAGGTCACTATGATGTAGGGGAAAGGTTCCAGGTAGTGACTCAGAAGTTATAATTCTGTCTCATTGTCACTCAGCCTTGAAAATGACCCGCATGAACCCTGAGATCCCATCATTCCTCGCTCTGTGTAACTTTATGTTCAGGTCCAACAAAACTAAAATTCTAAATTTTAAGGAAACTATTTATAGTAATTACTCATTTTTTCCTTTAATCTATATTCAATTAAATGTCTAGATTCTTTCCAGTTTTTTTTTTCCCCATGAAGCCTATGTAATAAAGATGACTTTGGCAAGAAAAATAAAGTACTATTCCAGGACCATAGATTTTTTTCACTTGAAAATTATGTATAACCATAGAACTGTGTGTTTATCTTACAACATGCTTCACGCTTTTTGTTATCCTTCTTCCTCTCCCTCCTTGTGCTCCCTTCCCTCTGCACACTGAGTCTGCCTTTTCATTTTGAGTGGCAACTGTCTTATGGTGGCAGGTTCACCACTGTCTCCACCTGGGCAGTCACTATAAGGGATCTCTTGTTGCTGAGGACAGTGACTCAGACGAAAGGTGAGGACTAACATGAAGGCAAGCAGGAGTCTCATACCTGCCCATCTTTTATGTCCTGCATCCATATACTCCCTAGCTTTGCCTCTGTCCTGTGAGAATTGCGAGTCCAGACAAAGCAAAGTTAGCAAGGCAGCATTTTCCAAACATTCCCTAAGGTGTGGATATTTAAACCTGTCAAATACACAGCTATGCCAGCATGGATTAGGCTAGTGAACTGTTCAGCAAATCTCCCTCAACACTGTGGATGAGGGAAACTACAATCTTTGATAGAATCCGGATATGAATCCCAACAGAGAGGAAAGGTTTATGCTTTGAGGGTCATGTACTTATGAAACTTGGCTGAGGCCCCCAGAGATTGGTAGCTCGTCTCTGGGCACGAATGTCACTTTTCTGTCCAATGATTCCAGTCTCATAGCAGTGAGAATCCCAGGAGGCTTCTAAACTTTATGAAGCCACTGTGTTGCCATTTAAAGTATATTAAACAACATTAATAATAATAATAACAACAGCAACAGCAACAACAGGCATGGTTGGAAAGACTGTGCAAATGCAATAAGGCTCAATGCCCCAGGGAGCCAAACACAAGAACCTCCCCAAAGAAGATAGTAAGACACAAGGAAAATTGATATTTTTATCTGTGATGATAAAACTCTCAGCTTAATTGGAGCTTAAATTCAATTCAATCTGGTTTAGGGCAGTCTGCGATTGTCCCTAGTGTGCTGCTGTGATGTGTAGAATTACATCTCAGAGGAGTTAATGTATTCCTCAGCATATAAGTAGAGCAAAGGTTGACATGTTTTTTTCCTTGCACATGTTAGCGTGCAGAGCTTTGTTTCACTTTAAAATGCAATATTCTGGCAATTATCTGAATTATTTAAATCTAACTCTTTTTATTGAAATATCAAGTGACTGAGACAAAGCCGGTATGCTTAGAAGTGGCTTCAGTTTTGCTTTTCATTTCCTTTCTATGCTCAAGACAGACAAATAAATAGTGTGAAAGAAGAAGAGCTGTGGTCCTGTAGTAACGGGAAGTCCTCAACTCAGAGCAACCTGCTGATGTGGACAATAACAAACGTGTAAACATAAATGAGACCACTAATTGTAACTCAGCATGACTTTGGAAAGTTGGAGATGGCGGTTGGGGAGATGGCTCAGTGGACAAAGCCCTTGCTTTGTAAGCATGAGATTCTGAGTCCATAACTCAGTGCATGCAAGAACACCTAAGGTGAGATAGGAATGGGGGCAGGTGGGAGTGTCCTGCAGCAACAGAGTGGACTGTGAAGACTGGCACCCAAAGCTTTCCACTGACCTACACACACACACACACACATACACACACACATACACACACACACACACACACATACCGCAGGGATGTACCTGAACACATACATATGTACACACATGCACATAGATACACACACATCATATGCATATACACACACAAAATCAAGTTGGAGATGAAAGTATGCACATGGTATTTAGTGCACAGTCATTTTATGAATAAAAAATGAAGGGAAATGTCAACAATATTCTCCATCAGAAACTTGAAATGAACCGTGAAAACTGTGAAGGAAGCAGATTTTAAATATCCGAAGATTCTTTTTGAATTTGAAACTTAATTATCAAATGAAGAGAGATCCTGATTAATGCCAGGTAGAGGGAATACGATATTGGGTAAAATCTTTTATTGTCCATGAATATACGAGTGACCCCAGAGTGAGTCTGGTCAGATATGAGTCAAAAATCAAAACTGGAATGATGGAGTACTGCAGACCAGCAGAGAGAAAATGCAATATACAGAGCAACCATTCTGTTCTTTTTTTCTGTCTTTGCAATTTTTCTGTAGTTCTGTTTTAATTCATAGCATAACCTGTCCCCTATTCTGTTTCCTTACATATTTTTTTTTCAAATGGTTTCCAAATGGTGCTGCTGCCTATGAGAGAGTCTGGTGTGTTTGGCTCATCCACAGTGGCGCATGGAGAGATGGTGTGATCTGATTTGCACAGGTGTTGATCCAGGGAATCTCACTGCTTCAGCCAGGATCCCCACTGCTCTCACAGAATTCTTACTGTGCATGTTTGAATGAGCAAATAAGTAGCTAACATTTCAGAGGGAGAGAGAGAGAGAGGAAGGGATTGAGTGACAAAGAGAGAAGGGAGAAAGGGGGAGGAAGAATGGGGGAGGAGTGAAATAACTTTGTATTAGATGTCTACATGTGTGTGTTTGTATGTGCACCCCTTCACCCAATGTCTGTGGAGACTAGAAGAGAGTGGTTAATTCCCTGGAATTACAAGTAGTTATGAGCTGCCTGATGTAGGTACTCAGAACCAAACCCAGATCCTCTGGAAGAACAGTGTGGGCTTTTAAGTTCTGAGCCATCTCAACAGCCCCAAAGGAAATCGTTTAATAAAACATTTCAGTTGAGAGTAACAGCTCCACAGCTTATCATGAATTCAAGCTTGGGTTTATTAAATATGTGTCTTAAAATAAACCAAGAGCGCAGACATGACAGCAACATGAGACAACTAGAAATGGTCCCAGTTTCTTTTGTGTGTTCATTCACAAGCAGGAGTTCTCATTAGTCTTCTGTATATGATAAAGACACAGTGTTATGGTTTACAACCCAGTTGAGCAATGCACAGTCTTCTGGAAGCTACAACTCAGGATGAAGTCTGTGTAATTCAGTTACAGCCATTTAAGATGAACTATAAGTGTCACAAATCAAATTAAAAGAGCTTTTACATTCTTGAGCACAGAAACTTGAGTCAGGCAAAATCATGCTTTAACATGTCTTTTTCATTCAATGCCTGATCCATTGATAAGCCTGCCTGTGGAGTTATAATCGCCATTTGCAGAACACACACTTAATATTAAGGAAGAACTGAGTGCCTGGGGAGATGATTTGCTCACCAAAGTGCTCAAGATGCAAGCCTGAGGCCCTGAGTTTGTATCCCCATCAACCAAGTAAAAAACTAGGATGGCGTGTCTATAATTCCAAAGCTGGGGATGCAAAGGCAGAAGAGACTTTGGCCACCTGCCAGGTCAAACTGCGTGAGCTCCCAATCAGTGAGAGACATTGTCTCAAAATAAAAGATGCAGAGCGATAGAAGAACACAGACAGTGATGTCATCTGGCCTCCACAGGAGCACATAATAGCATGTGGGCGCAGGCACACCCACAGAAGGATCTGAAGATGCAGAATACACTGACATTCTCTGTAACCATTTTTCAACTGCACTTAAGGTATCAGTCCTTCAGATTCCTGAGAGAGAATATGACAGGCGAAGCTCACTCACAGTTTGGAGAATAGGAGGATATCTTTAAAGATCAAACAACTCTATTGATCCTCAATCATCCTTGGGGTCACTTAGCATTTGGGTCAGGTACCCTCAGTACACTTACTAAATGTGACTCATGGCATAAGTAATGAGTCACAGAAGAGGGCACGGTCTGGGATTTACCTAACTAGTAGAGGCAGGAGGGAAGTTTCCCACAGAGGACTGAGGACATGGCATTAGCCAGGAATAATCTTTCCCGTAAATATATTTTCTTATGGACATATTCAAATGTAGCCAAACGATACCAGATGCCAAACTGGAAAGTTATCCTTGAATGTGTAAAACATATGAAAGCTGGAGAACTAAGTACCCGGTGGAGTCTAAGTAGAAAATAACACATCCCCATTAAAAAATCTGTTTTTCTTAATTGGCAGTATTTCCCAGTGAGTTTCTTTTTATCGTTTCCAACAAAGCACAAGTAAAGCAATTGACACCTGGAAAGCTTGGCGACACACCAGCATGGGGAGATGAGGGTTGGCATGCCCTGGCTTGCCTCTGGCATGTCACCAAACCAAGAGCTGACTCAATGCCTGAGAGACAACTGCTTTCCTTCTTACCTAAGCTGGGCTTTGAATTTAATTGTGTTTAAATAGGAACATTAACGTTATAAGTTTAGGAAGCCCTGGATATGTAGAATCCAGCATTTGCAGACATCTCCTCCAAAAACACAACTACAGTACATTATAGTGAAAGTCTGGTTTTAGGTGTAGTATTTTCAATTTAAAAAAAAAAAGTAAAGCATGGTTTAGGAAGATGACTCAGTGGGTAAAGTGCTGGCCACACAAGCATGAGGCCCTGAATTCTCCAAGGAATGGTTTGAGTGAGGTCTTCTTTTCCTCTTCATTTTCTTCTGTTGTTTGCCCATTATTTCTCTCGCATACAATATCCTTTTGGCACATGAGCAGCTAAAAAATGGGCATCCAATGCAGAGCGCTTTCCTGGACGAACCCTTTGAACCTTAGTGATGATGATGCTGTAAGTGCCAATGTGCCTCAATTTGTTTCTTGAATTCAGTAGTGGGACAGTCAGTAGAAAGTGTAGTCTCCCTGGTATATCTTGAGTTGAATCCATGATTATCAAATTTGGGGTATGATGACAGACAGTAGTAGAAGGAATATTTCTGCCCTAGAGGCAAAGCAAGGAACAGATACTTTTTATCTCCTGATAGCAATCAATGAATTTTCTCTACTTTAACTTTACTGTGAAGCAGCACTCCTATTAATTTGGATAGATTTGTTTAAGTTCCTGAATAGTTTCTTCCTCTTCACCAGCTTCTGATCCTTGAGACCCCAAGCCCAGTGTGCACGTGACCTTTTCTCTTAAGTGTCATTTGAATGGCATTTGTCATGTTCATCCTCAACAGTAGGAGATCACCAATGGTTACCATATACCTGAATCCATCCCTCAACCATCTTGTCCTTTCAAGCTCAGGACATTCTTACATGGCAACAATCATTGTATTATGGCTAAAAGAAGAAGGAGCCTAGTGTGCTATGCCTTGCCTGCTTCATGTGTTCACTATGATGGAATTAGAAAGGCTTGGGTATGGTTCAGTTGACAGAGCTTGCTTAGAATGCATGACGCCCTGAAATCAAGCCCCTAAACCACTGAAGTCCAGTGTGGAGCTACACATCTGTAATGCCAGATGAAGAGAAAGGATGAAGGTCATGTTTAGCTACAAAGCAAGTTTAAGGCCAGGTTGGAATACATGAAAGCATGTGTAAAATCAAAACAAAACAAACAAAAACAGAACGAGAAGGAAAACTATTTTCCAAACTAAGCTAAGCTGGGATTCTCAAAATCTTGGCATCTGTATTTGAGTCTATAGTTTCCATTTTCATTTGTCCTATATTGCCTGAGTCATAGTTATTAAATGTATTAGACATACTATATTAATACACTTCACCAAGACAAAGCCTTTTACAATATTTTAGGCAAATTTGAAATAAAAATTTTCAGAAATTCTACGTGTTCTCAGCAATTTAGCCCCACCAGACTCATGTTTCAGATTTACTAATGAGAATGTGACACTTCCGAAGGTGACTGAACCTTGAGGATACTGACAATAAGAGTGAGTTCATTTATTTATGTGTTCATAGAGCGGACTACAGGAGATAGCGTCTGGTTGGTAGAGCAGCCATGGGGCATAGCTTTGTAAAGCATGTACTCTCCAAGGCCTCCCCTTCCCTTCCCTTCCCTTCCCTTCCCTTCCCTTCCCTTCCCTTCCCTTCCCTTCCCTTCCCTTCCCTTCCCTTCCCTTCCCTTCCCTTCCCTTCCCTTTCCTTCCCTTCCCTTCCCTTCCCTTCCTTTCTCTTCTTCTCTCTCCTTTCCCCTCTCCCTGTTTTCTCTTTTTGTCTTCTTTCTCTTTCAACCTCTCACTCAGTGTATTTATCTTTTCTCCACAGACCTTCCTTCTCTCAATATCTCACAATTCTCTCACAGTCTCTCTTCTTTGGGTCTCTCTCCATTTCTCCATCTTTCCCTCCTCTCTCTTCATTTATGTATTTCTCCTGTCCTTCTCCTTCTCTCTCCATCTCCCATTCCCTCTCTCTCTTTTTCCCGGCACAATGAGATTAACAACTCTCATTTTCTATATTTCGCCATCATATTCTGCTTCACCATGACTCACAACAACAGAGCCAAGGACCATGGAATGAAACCATAAGGCAAAATAAATCCTTCTCCACAAATCTATGCAGTGTGACTCAATAATTGTTTCTGAAGTGCACATGGACAAATTCCCTAAGATACCGAGTATGACAACTATGTCCTTGGATTTTGCCCTATGTTACATAAAATGAGCAATTTACAAATGATTTAATGCATACCAAGGTATCTGTGAATATTTGTTTCTATTCTGTTTTTCAAATAAGAGAGAAACTCAATCTTCAGGTTTTGATGTCTGCAGGGATTCTGGAGCCATCAGGGATGGTGACATAAATGCTGGAGCCATCAGGGATGATGAAAGGGATGCTGGAGTCATTAGGAATTATGGATAGGGATGCCAAGAGCGATTATGGACAATGATAGGGATGGTGGAGCCAATCAGGGATGATGGCAAGGATGTTGGAAGCAATTGGACACATCAACAGTCTGTGAAGCCCAGCCTTGAAATCAGATTAAATTTACTTTTTAAAGTTAAAATGTTCCCAACATTATATAGATCTTGATAGCCACATAAGATGAAGGAAGTGTGATTTCAGGTTCATGTATCCTGACGTCGTTGACAGTTGCTCTTCTATAAGGTTTGAGTGAAAGGAAACCGTTGAAGTTATGCTTGTGTGTCCAACCTTGCATGGGTGCACGTGTGTTTATGTGCATGGCCAGTGGATAACCCTGCCTATATTCCTCAGGTGCCACCCACTCACTTGTGTAGAGCTCACTGATTATGTTGGCAGCAAGTTATGGCAGAAAGTTCAGAGATCTCCCTGTCTCGCTATCCTAGAGCTGCCATGACTTCTCACCAGTATACCCATCATTTTATGCCAATTCTGATGGTTAACACCAAGCCCTGGGCTTTCATTTTACCAACTGAGTTATCTCCCAGCCCTCAAATTGTGCTATTTGACACAGACACTAGACACTGAGTAGGAAGGCTCAAAGATTGACTTGTTCCTGTAATAAACCTTTGATATTTTTGTTTTGTTCTTGAGTTTCACATTCTTGGTGGGAACGTTCTTCTAATGTTATTTTTCAAATGAACCTCCTTGGAAAACTTTAATAGATTATTGGTAACAATGTGCTTAAAATTAAATCTTGGGTTAAACCATGCATTTTCTCCTTTTCTCTTCTTTCTCTTCCATCTTCCTTCTACTTTTCAATACTTTTTTCTCAAAAAGAAACAAAGAAAACTGAAATGTAATTTCTCCTGCAGTATTTTGTGTTGACACTGAAATTTTGGCCAGAAACAATGCTGCTTTAAGCATTCAAGAGTGTGTGCCTGTTTTCAATATGAACTGAGATTCAGGGGAAACATTTTAGACTCACTCAGCCTCAACCGCATTGCCTGCCAGGAACTCCACACAGCTGCAAAACTCACTAATGAAAACTGGGATAATTCTTAACAGAAACAACTATCAAATATCCTGACAAATAGAAAATAGAGGTGGGCATAGCTAGCAGAGTGAATGGTGTGTTTCTGTAGCTCTGCTTCATTCCTTCCATCTTTAATAACAATGAGAAAGTGAGTTAGTTTCACAACCTATGGGACGAGGGGTGGTAGAGTGTTCACCTCACATTCACATCACTCACACTCAATCTCAGTCCACTGTGGATCCATCAAAAGACTGGAGATGTTTGAAAGTCAAGGTAACCGAAGCAGAGAAAGTATTTCTTTTTCCTTGGGATTACACAGACCTGATCAAAAAGTGGGAAATGACACTGCAGTGCTGTGTGTTATGGCCAGGAAAGGGTGTGAGGTAGGCATTCATTCATCCTCCACTCATGGATAAGTGCATTTCTGTGACTTCAAGAAAGCATTAACAAAGGATTGTAAGAATATTGGGGGGCTATATGCATCTGGAAAGGAACAATAGAGCAGAATCATTTTGATCACACTAAAAATAAAAGCAGATGACACCCCCAATCTCCCCCAGCCGGTTCCTCTCCCCAGTGTCATAGAGCATTACTGAAGGCTAACAATAAATTTCAGAATGCTTTTTCCCCCTTGCAAGGAACTGGACCTAGATCTACACACATGCTCTCCAATTGCTCTGCTGCTGACCACATCCCCAGCCCTTGAGACCACTTCATCGAGATTCTGAATATCTTTCATGTTAAACTCACAAGACTGAAGTAGCGTGCTACAGAGTACAGAAATGTATGAAAGATAATTTATCATTTTCCATCTCCAAATGTGAAGAATACATGAAGTTTAAGTAACATAGAATCCAAATAGTCTTGTAAATTTGATAAACAATTTTAAGTAATAGTACTTTAGCCAGAATTGACCAATAACCAAGAAACAACTTATTTCTAGCAAAGATGGTTAAAATCCACATACATAGTCAACGCTTTTAATTGCCCAATATTGTTCTTTGAACATGCAGTGTCCCCAGAGGCTAGTGTTTTGAACAGTTGGTTCCCAGCTTGGTGATGTGTTTGGAAAGGTTCTGAAACTCTTTGGGTTGTAGCCTTGCAGAAGAAAGCAATTCACAAAGGATTGGGCTTTAAGGTCTGATAGCATGCCTCCACTTCCTGTTACTTCTCTCCGCTTCCTGAATGCTGAGCCAACCTCAAACTCACTCACGTTATGTGGAGTCTCCACTATGATGGACTGTGTCCCCTCTGCTACTGTGTGCCAAAATAAATCCTTTCCTTTTGAAGTTGTTTTGTGTCCAGTCTTTTATCACAATATCAGAAAAGGAACTAAGACACAAAGTGAAATTCTTTCCTGCTGCAACCTTGGGATCTGAGTCATGGCTTCACATGTGTCTGTGCCCATCCTGATCACAGAGCAGCCTTGTTGGCAGTGGTGTGAAGAGTCATGCTCAAATTCAGTCTCTCTGAGTTGTTTCTGCACTTACAGACAGCTCCGCTGTACCTCAGTGCTGATGGCATAAAAGAAGCCTCAAATGTTTGAGTCGTTTCACATAAGGCTGCGGTAACTGAGTAACATGGTTTGTATGTGAACCTGGAATATAGAATATTTAAGTTCAAGGAGAACTAATGTTTTGGCTCTCCTTAAAAGCAAATGAGATCATGTATTTTGTATCTTTAGCATTAGAAAAGAAGCAGCTCCTCAAGGCAGATAAAAACAAGCAGCTTTGTTAATCAAGCTATCTCTGCTGCTATAAATATGTATGCCCCTGTCTTGAACGGGGACTATGGTAGAACATTTACATGGCTCTGGGTTTTAAGATATTTATGAAGAAAGATTGCTTGTAAGGTATCGTCTTAAAATCAGGAACACACTGAGACTGTTCTCTTGGGTTAAATGACAATTTAAAGAATAGCTAATCCTCACTAGCACCAGTCTGGGACTTTACTGACATGAAATACCATCAAAATAGAAACTGCATTCTCTTAATTTTTGGCTGCTAGTTTTGATTCTCCTTCCATGAAGGAATTATTTATATATATTTTTCCTACCACAGAAATGCTGCCTTCAGCATTTAAAAAAAAAAAAAAAAAAGGGATTCTGTTGCCATTTTTAAAAATAACAGTAAATCTTTATTTTTAGTATTTACCCAAAATTTTATTGTTTCTCCTTTCCAGGATAGGCAAATCCCTGTCTGCACACTATCCCTGACACCTAGGGAGCAGGCTCTGATGACATTCCCACTCTGTGCCAAGTCATAGTGTTGGCTCTTGTGAGTGTGATTTTGCAGCTGAGCAGTGGATGGACTGTACACTGTCCACTTATCTGTACCAAGGAAGCAAGTTTTTTTTTTTTTTTTTTTTTTTAAGAATAAAGGGTGAAGCTGGGGAGATAGTTAACGTGATAAAATAGTTACCATAGGCAACATCACGATCTAGGTTCAATAAAACCCACTGTAATCCCAGTGCTGGGGAGGTAGAGACAAGCAGGTCCTTGGTTCCTGTTGACCAGTTGGTCTACTCTATATGTTGAGTTTCTAGCCACTGAGAGAGCCTGAATCAAAAACCAAGGAGGAAGTCACCTGAGGAATAGCAGCCTGGGTTGTTCCTGGCCTCTTCCACACGCATGTGGAGACCCATGTACTCACATACACATGAATACACAGAGCAAGGTCCACACAGAAGTAAATGGTGGCAAGACTTATTGAGCTGCTGAGAAAAACAAAGACAAAACCTGAATTTTTTGGCATTTAGTTTGTGATAATTTTAAATGGAATCACTTACTAGACAGATGAATGGACAGACAGGCACTTTTGTGGAACACCTTAGAGCTATTGATTGAGTATTTCTGAGCTTTGAGATGCCATCTCTTTCCTAGGGCTGATGGCAAAGGGCTGTGATTGTTCCTAAGCTGCACAGTGAGTCTGGAGAACACACAGGATTAGTGGAATCACCCCATCTTACTCAGGCACCCTCACCTCCATTTCCCAGGCTTACTTCAATCAAGTTGAATGAAAAGTCAAACTTTGGATAAAATGATTCATTTTGAGTGTGAGTACTACATATTAATTTTTTAAATATGTTTGTAGTATCTATAATTTAATTTAAATTTTGCAAAATACCTTATTAAAGCTGGATACCTTGCTTATTTACAATAGTCATCTATAATAGCTCATTCTGTTATTGTCTTGTGAGTGTAGTGTGCATGCATATGGGTGCATTCTGGGGGCACCTGTACGGGTCAGCATGTGTAGCAGCCACAGGCTGTCGCTGGTGTCCCCTGTGACTACCCTGCACATTATACATTGGTTGAAGTGACTGTGTTCTCTTCTGCCTCAGTCTTCCATGGATTTAGCTGAATTTCAAGAATCCACAAGCCAATACGTGAGCGCTTCCACAAGCCAGTGCTTGAATTGTATCTGATCCCTTCCCATCAGGGAAATCAAGGGCAACATCCAGGAACTGCAGGAAGGTCAATGGGAAAGACGAAAACCCAGTGGTCTTTCCCCCCAATCATCACAGAAACAGCCATTTTAACACCTTTATTGAGTGACCCTCATCATCCTGCTTGGAGGTATATTGGAGTTTTATGTTAAGTTCTGTACCTGTGGGAAATTAGCTGGTAACTTTCCCTTTCTCTCCTTCCCCTGGACCATAATTGGAAGCAATGTCATTTAGTATCCAGTTAATTTGTATAATGCAATCAGTGAGGAGAATGAGGGTAATTGACTTGCCTTCATTTGGAAGGAAACACGAGCAGGGGGAAGACATGTCACCTCCACCGGTGGCACAGACCTCCAGGAACCCCAATTGGCGATTCTGCCTGACCCCCGAAACGCAACCACCTTCACTAAACTCCCCATTCGCTTTCATTAAAGCAGCGAATGGAGGTTTAGGGTCAGGGAAAGTTGGGGCTTGGGGAATGGAAGCAAGAGAGAGGATCTGAGGATCGATGCATTGCAACATCCAGGTGGTCTTTAAAGAGGGCCGTACAGACAGGCAGGCCAAGCCCCACCCAGGGGACTGAGAAAATGGCCTGTGAGGTGATGTGGGAGAAGAACTTTATGGAAGAAATGTGACCTTGACAGTGGGACATGGTCCATGGAGCACAATGGGCAGAGATGAAGGCTCTGGAAGGATGGAGTTAGAGGTCACAAAAGAGGTGGCAGATGGCTGGTGGTAAATAACACAGAGTCTGTCATGCAGTGGTGCTGAATACTACAAACGCAGTACTGCACAGACTCTGCTTCATTAGTGGTAAGATTCTGAACTGGCCTAAGTGTCGAGAGTAAATGATCGTTCTGTTCTCATCCCTACTCACAGCATCTATCTCATCCATCCCGAGGCCCAGAAAACACTGCTGAAAAGAGGGCAGAAAGACTGCTATGAACTGCTGTCTTACTGATATGTCCCAGCCACAGCGATCATGAACACACAGCAGCTATGGTACAAGACCTGCGCAAAACAATAAAAATTGAACATTGGAGGGATTAGGAGGAGGAAGGCGTCAGCAGGAGTAGGGAGATCAGCATGTGTAATCACAGTACCTTGTATACGAGTATGCGATCCTAAAAAAAACATTGTAAAATTGAAAATACTAATTGCTTCACATTCCTATGATTTCACAGTCCTGTGAACATGTTGCACCCATAAAATTGTGTAAACAGGCTAACTGTATGCTATGTATCCAGGGAAATTTTATTCAAAACATATTCTGAAATTGAAGCAATAAATACATAGAAAATCCTCACTAAAATAATTCTCAAGGTATCGACAGACTTTAGGGAAATAAATTCTATGCTAGAAGCTGAAATGTTTGACTTCTTTCTTCCTACCTCCAGTCACAAATTTCACTCCAAAAAATGGGAGACACTAATTGTGATTGATCTATGGAAGAAACCTTGAAAAAGGCCAAAAGAGTTAAATTTGGGAGTACAAAAATTTGACATTATAGTCATTAGCCACATGAGGAGCATCAGAACAAGCTCTTTGGTCCAAATTAAGATCATGTTGACCAAAAGGCATCAACAAAGAGGTGCTGGCTGGTCAGACAACAAGCTAGTGTTATCTGAAAGGCAGGGGTGTCAATTGAGAAAAATGCCTCCATGAGATCCAGCTGTAAGGCATTTTCTTGATCAGTGATTGATGGGGGAGGGCCCAGCCCACTGTAGGTGGCACCATCCCAGGGCTGATGGTCCTGTGATCTATAAGAAGGCAGGCTGAAAAGTCACAGGAAAAAGTCAGTAAGTAGCACCCCTCCATGGGCTCTACATCAGCTCCTGCCTCCAGGTTTCTGCCCTGTATGGGTTCCTGCCCTTACTTCCTTCGATGATGAACAGCGATATGGAAATATAAGATGAACAAACCATTTCCTCTCCAATTTGTAATTTTGTCACTGGGTTTCGTCACAGCAATGTACCCTAAGTTATAGTTTCTACCCTATCTTAAAAGAGAAGAAATAAAATGTTATGCAAATGACTTCTGTTCTTACATCTTTTTTCCCTTTACTTGTGTTTATAGTCTCACGTACAGCAATTTAGATTAATGAGGAAGTAGGCACAAGAAAATAGGGCAATGACCCCATGAATTTTTATAAGAATCAAATTATTGGTACTCTCAGAGATGGTTCTGATAGGAATCCACCTCTGTAAGCTGATCAGCTCTAATTAAAATGGAATTTAGCATTTGTTTCTGGGCATGTGAAAAGTTTAGGTTCACATGAAAATAAGACTGTTTTTCTCATAGACTTGATTTGGTTGAATAACTTTTTAAAGCTGATAAGTAAAAGAAATAGAACATTCAATTTGACACTTTTCTGTTAAAAGAAAATCAAAAAAAGCCTCATATGAACAAAACAGCAAGGTCAGCATAATTAGCCCTCAGAATACCACAAGGGAACAAATATGAATTTAAAATATACATATATATATATATATATATATATATATAACTGTGGGTTCTTGGGATCTTAACAGGTTTCCTTTAGAAACAAAGAGTGAAAATTCTGAAGTCTTGAGAAATGGTTACTACGTGGGCCTCTGGCCATTTACATACTGTCTTAACTCACATGCTTTCCTCGGCACAAAGAGAAACAGGAACAAACTTCTTACTTTGTAACTTCTTGCTATCAAACAAAATGGACCTTAAGAATTATAACTCATGGAAAACAACTTTCAGAAATTTATTCTTGAAAAAAAGGAATTCTTTAATCATTTGTTTTTCTCAAAACATTTTAGAGCCCATCCTTGCATTGCTGCTACTCATTGGTTATACTTTCCACACACAAGAGCTGTAGTAGGATTCTGGGTTCCTCACTAGGATTGACAGTTTACTCTTTATTCCCAGTGCTTGCTAGGAAAAAAAGAAACGATGTCTGAAAGGCAGCCATTAGGTTAGTTATGTGTGTCTGGCAAGGAAGCTTCCCCTAGAAGAACTTTGCTGTGTTTTCCAAATAAGAAAATATTTCTCCTTGCTGTTGGGGAGTTGGCGAGGCTCTGTCCCAGCGACCTGAGTGCCTGAGGGTCACTGATGCTAAGGCTTTTTTCTGATCCAGGTTCCTAACAAGGAACTGGATGTTGTAAGTACAGGGGACCAGGAGTCCATGTAAAGTGGCTGTGGAGCTTCTCTGAGCAGCAAGGGTTTGCACTTGTGGGCTATACCACACAGTAGAGGCTTCTTTTACATGAGCGCCCCAAGGAGACAAAAGATGAACGCAGCTGCAGCCCAGCTCAAACATGGGGGCATCTGTGGGGATGCTAAGAGCCCAGCTGAGAGGACAAACATGGGAGAGAGGTCACACTGAAACCCCAGCACCTGCCAACAGGAAGAAATGTCCAGTTAAGAGCCATGTGACCTAAGACCAACACCCCCACTTCTCCAGACCCCAAAGTCTTACCTGTTGCATAAACACAGGACACTACCAATGTGGCCCAGCTAAAGAGGACTTCCCCACCAATGCTGGCAGCTTGGAATTCACTCCATATCATCTTGGTCTAATGAGGCGACTCACAAACCTTACTGGAGCTATTCCTCAGCCAGCTCTGCCATGTTTTTAAGAAGTGCTGGAAACTTCCAGTCTTTTATCTGAACTATTCATCTAAAAAGAACATATTCAGCCTCATCTATAATTCAAGTTTCCTCTTCCAGCAATGAGGTCTAGAGATGAATTCTCTTTTGATTTGCATTGATAATTAAGAAATTCTTTTGGGTTACTTCATTCCATGGTGGTCTGACTCCAATTTCTTCTGTTACTTAGGCTTTAATTTGGAAATCGCTGTCGTTATCCAACTATTTCTGAAACCCTGTTTTTCTTCATGTGTATTTTGGTTCTATTCTAATCTTTCCTCTGAATTTACTCCATTTGTGGAGTGTGTGTGTGTGTGTGTGTGTGTGTGTGTGTGTGTGTGTGTGAAACTGAACCCAAGCTATGTTGATATAAGTGACTAAGATTGCTTTTAGGATTTGTGTTAGGGAAACAAACATATGTTTGATCAAGTGTCCAATGAAGACACACCAGACACAAAGTCAGCTGTCTGCATGCTTGTATGTCATAGGGGTATTATGACTGTCCCAAAGCCAGGGATACTGACCTGGCCTTTTTCCCATTTTCTTAGAGACAGCACCATGAAAGAGAACCACCTATTCTCGCAGTTATGCATCGGGTTGATGACTGAGTGTCCTGGAACAAGTTCCAATTTTCTATTTTAAAAGAAAGAAAACAACCACTTTTGAAGAGATATGATTTACTGAAACAAATTAGCCTTCACTAAAGCTGATTTATTAGATCATAAAAGTGGTTTAACAAGTCTGATCACACAGCAAATGAGATTTGCATTTGGGGTGCAAAGGAAAGAAGAAGCCATTCTAAAACATGAGGCAAACTCTTATACATGTTCGAAAGACAGTTATTTTGCAAAAGCTTTACTTTCTTACCGCAGAGTCTAAGAAAACATCCCTGTCCTCAAGTCTGCCAAACAATCAATTTCTGGAAAAGCTATTAATAATCAAGGATCCCAAGAGATGCATTATTCTACTCCTAACTATTTAGTTAGGAAGTTAAGCTAGAATTTTAGAACTGCTTCACATTGCTGGTACATCCATGGCACATCGTGTATAAGTACTCAATAGCTGTCGGTGTGGGCAGGGTGACATGCATTTAACTGAAGGGACATAAAATAACAAGTAAGTAAATAGTAACACCCCCCCTTCCATGTTCCAGTTTCAGAGACAACATGCCTACTACTTAGCCCCAGTGCACTACAAAACAATATCAGCTTGAGTTTAGTTTAGTTAAAGATTTTATAAGAAAGCAGGCTGAGCATGTGAGGAGGAACAGGCCAATCAGCAGCTCTGAGGAAGACTGACGTGGAAGCGTAAGACAAGTAAAGCCTCTCCTCCCTAAGTTACTTTTGATCATGGTGTCTCATCACGGCAATAGAAACCCTAACTAGGACCGTGTAGAAATACATTTTTAAATAATCTTTAAAAATTAATACTTCTGATTGATTATTTTTATTTTAAAATATTTATTCTATGCTTGATAACCAAGCCCTACCATGTTGAAGAATATAAAAGCATTATTTATCTGTTTCCATTGTTTAGATTTCATTCATTCCCTCTGATTTTAAATATTTATGTGAAATGTCCTTATGTGTAAGTCTAACAGATAATAATATCAAACATTGACATTCTATGTACATGCAGAACTGTTGGAAAGCCAACTCTGGGTAACCTCAGTTGTTCTTTTGCTTGCATTTCTCTGCTACATTCTGGGTGTTTCTTTAAAGAACATTTCATGGTCTGATAATAGGTTCTGCCTGATGGGTTATATTTCAACATTTCATTCAGATACTACACATATTCCCTCTTCTACCAGAGAAATAACTCAAAACTGTTTCCATTCTTAAAGTTTAAGACCGTGACCATGAGACCGAGTGTACAAAGAATACTTTTGTCATGGCTGTGTGTCCAAACCACACTTACACCTATGTTTTGATAAATGTGTGATAACATTGTGTGAACAGTTACATCTCTATGGAGATGTCCTAGTCAGTTTTCTGTTACTTTAACAAATACCAAATAGTTACTTTATAAAGAGAGGTTTATTTTGGCTCATGGATTTGGCCCACGTTCAGTTAGCCCATTGCATTTGTTCCGTTTTGCTTTGTTTTTTCAAGACAGGCCTAGTTTCATGCTCATGACCCCTCTCCCTCAGCCTCCTACATATGGGACTTCAGGTGTACCACCATACTGAGCGAAGCCCCTTGCTTTTGGACCTGTGTAGAAGGAGCACACTATGAAAGGAGCTTGTATTAGAGCAAACCACTGGCATCACAGCCATCATGCAGAAGAGAAGGAATGCTCAGTGTGTCCGTATTTCCTTGGTGGGCATTTCTCAGTACTCAGAATTCCTCTCACTAGCTTAACTCTTGAATTTTCCATTACCTCCCACAGGTGCAAAGCCAGGGACCAAAATCTGCAATGTGCCCTTAGGGCTACATCCCAGCTCCAAACTGTACTGGTAGCTGTTATATAGTCATTAAAATATTATTTGGGATACATGTAAGTTTGAAATACATGTTTCTTGTAAGAGTTTTTAAAGTAAATAGGACAATGTGCCACAATAATCACATAAGATGTGTTTTTAAAGGTAAACAAATGGAGACCAGATCTGTCACTCTATTTTCTTCTCTTCCCTTGTGCTTAGTAATCTGGGGATTACTGGATCGAACAGGCACATGTCTGCAAACACCTAATTTTAAAAACAAGGGAAAGTGGGTATAGCTCAGTCATAGGACATGTAATCATCACAGGGGAGGCCTAGGGACAATCCTCAATACCAAGAAATAAGTACTATGTAAATAAATTCAATAAAGTGAGGAGATGGAGTATGTGGAAAGACTTTCTGTGACTGTGGGTCTTGCTCATCCTCGTTCTTAGCTCAGTGACATACTGGGATGTTATTCCAAGCCTCTCGCTCCAGTTTCCAGGTCCTTCTTTCTCTTTAGCTCCTTCAAGCTCCTGAGATCTTGTATCTTAAACATGCCACCTTCTTAGGACTTTTCCCTGGGCTCGGTGGTCTGTCCACTAAGCTGAATCACTGCATCTGCTGTGTTCCCAGGCTCCCTCCATCTCTTCCCTCGTTGACATCTTCATCCCATGGATTCTGTAAATGTTTTTGGTGTGTGTGAGTTTACATGTTTTCTTAATCTAATATTATAGAGAAAATGTCTTTGTAAAGAGGCCACTAGGTCCTCTATACTTACTAAAAACATCTAGTGAAAACACAATAATTACTGATCCAATGATCCTGCCACATACTACTTTTTTTTCTCCATCTAATAATTTCTTCCATTCATTAAGCTTAAATGCTAGTCTATATTTTCTTGTTCTACTCAAAGAACAAAATAATAAAGTTATTCTTTTAATCTTAAATGTCCCCCCAATATATATATAGAACATTCAGTACCAGTCGATGGCATAATCCGGAGGCAATGGGTCTTTTAAGAGGTGGGGGTATGGGATTAAGAAATTGATCCTTGAAAGGTATATTGGAATCCTACTTCTTTCTTTCTATTTGCTTGCTGGCCACCTTGAAGGGAGCAGTGTTTTTTTTATTAACAGTCTCCTTCAGAATGCTGTGCCTGGACCAAGACCCCAAACCACAGATCCAAATGGACTCAAATGCCTGAAGCCATGAGCCCTAATTTGATTTGCTCAGGTGTTCTGCCACACTGACAGAAAGCCAACTAGCACAAGTAGGAGAATAAAGGGCTCTGTCCCAACTCTGGAGTTCCAGAAGTTTAATATCTTAAGAGGAGACAGTTTTCATAGCTTGGAAAGAGATTTTAAAGAATGCGCTGAAGTGTTCCTGCATCACCACTTAGCTCAGTACAGAGGGTGGGTGCCCCATGTTTATGGGTACAGGATGGCAAACAGGTGAAAGAGAAGTCTGGATACGAGGACATGAGTCTCAAAGAGGCAGCGGCTCTAAGACCTTGGGAAAAGCAAATAGCACAGATAGGTTTCAGGTCCTGGGAATCAAGGGGATGATGAATCTCAGACACTAGGGTGTAAGTGCTGTGTCAAGCAGATGCTGTGTTGTCATTATAACAGAAAAGTATGGGAGAATTAAACCAATTTCTGTTTTTGCAGCATTAAAGAATGTGTGGGTAGAAATGGCTGGTGCAAAAAGATAGGCACAGTTTCCCAAATAAAGAGCTCAACACTTGGTGTGGGCCATCTTTGAGTTGTTGGCCAGAGGCGTCTCCAAATCTCCGGAAACAATACAGGTTACAGCTAACGCTTTTGTTTGTCCGCCAGGACTCGATGACACAATTCTATTGCTGAAGATACAAACATTTCATACATTGGCCATGGGACATGAAGCAATCAAATTGGTACTAATCAGGACACTCCCTGATGACTTGCTTTCGTAGTACTGGAGGATGCTGTGCAGGCTGCTGGGGAGAAAAAGTCATTAAAGTCTTAATAACAGCCAGTGTGACAAGACATGTCCATGGTTACAATAGTGGCACAAATGTTAGGGCTGACCAACCACTATGAAGTTGGATTTAAAAGCCTGATACCCAAGAGGAAACATGTGCCATGATCATACTGTAATCTGACCAAGAACCCATGGTTGGGGAGTTCATAGACCTAAGAGACAAACCTACTGCTTTACTAAATAGATATAGTTTCAAACTGCTGTCTATATTTGTATCTCTTTACAGTTAGATCAGTACAACCCTCAGATCTTATCAGATAAGTTTCTTAGTGCTGTGGACAAAGAGACTTCTAGTCAGTGAAAGAAAAGAGTAAAGAATATGGTCTGTGGAGAGCTCAGGTACAAGTGGGATATTTACATCATACCCCTTCCTCGAAGCTCAGGAACCACCGCAGAAGGGAAGGCAGAAAGACTGAAAAAGCCAGAAATGAGGACAGATTGAGACAAATGATCTCTTCTGGACATGAAAGCAACCTCCCCCACGCACACATACACACTACACACACACACACACACACACACACACACACACACACACACACTCGTGAGCTCACAGGAGCCACTGCTGCCTCCACAAGAACCACTTGAATATCCAGCATGTCAATCAATATTCTAGCATGGAGCTAATGAGCAAAAACCCATAAGTTAAGAGGAGCAGTTTTTATTTTTAATAAGTATACAAAATTACCACTTTCCTTATGGCTTTATCATAGATAATTAATTTGGGATGGGATCCCTCTCAGCTTCCCTATCTCACTGCCCCCACCCATTTCACAGCCTGCTACCATCCCTACTGCACGCTTCTGCTTTACTATCTGCTTTATTAATCGTGTGTGTCCCAATACCATCCCCATCAGTCTCCTTCTAAGCTCGCCACACCCCAGGTCTCTTTTCTAGTATCCCGACCTCTACCCTACTCTCTCCCTCATAAATACAAGCTCAGCAGACAAAGGCATGTGCTACCGAACCTGATGACCTGAGTTCAATCCCTGGTTCATCAAGAGTGAGAGAAGCAAATCATCTCTCCAAAGTTGTATTTTGATCTTCAAATTCCTATGACATTATATATATATGTCATATATATATAATATATATGACATATATATATATATGGGAATATATATCCCATATATATATATATATGGGAACATATATTTGTGTGAGCTTTTATTAATTCACTGGATGTAATAATAATTTTTCTGCATATTTTACAACTTCATTTTCCTTTACAGCTAAATAATATTCCGTTGTGCACGTGCATGGTACCACATTTTCAATAGTCCACGAACACTTAGACTGATCCCCTTTATGAGCGAGTGTGAGCAGAGCAGTGCTGACCACGGATGCACAAGTATCTCTTCAGTAGGGTACAGGGTCTCGGGCTCTCAAAGCTCGAGACCCCGCGTCACAGTGCTGAGCTAGTGTCCTGGATAACCTGGACTCACATTCTGATCCTCGGGACACAGCAGCGGCCTAAGTGCAGCCACTCTCTCTACCGTAGACAAGTGACCTAGGGGGAGATTTTCTGTTAAGTCTTTCTTTGGAAAAGAGAACAAAACTCCCTGTCAGCTCACGTGATCTGTGAGTAAACAGACCACTCTTAAGATGTCAAACTCTTAAGGAAATTACTTCTACGGAAATGGAAGTGGGAAAATGAATGCCCGAGGAGGGTCTTCCTTCTTTATATCAAGTGAAATGAGCGTACTTGGTTCAAAGCCCACTCAGGAAAGATGTCTTTAAACCCAGACCCCTTATACTTCATTTTCTACAAAAATAACAGCGTGTGGGCCTCATCCCTGTGGCCCAGGTGAGAGGAGGAGACAATGCTTTGTGAGGCAGTCTAACAGTAAAACAAGCTGAAAGAAGGAAGAGGAGCACCAAGTTGGCCGGCAGGAGATGGGGCTCGCTGAGAAGTTTCCAGACTCCAGACCTCACACGGATTTCCACAGACAAGAGGGGAAAAGGTCCAGGAGTCCCAAAGACTTGGGCAATGTGATGTGAAATAACAACCGTTTGCTTCAACACCGAGTTATAACATTAGCTTCATATGCCAAGCAGTAAGAAAAGCTGTGTATGTCCCTGGACCGCAATCGATCTTCATTTGGGAAGGGTTCACAGTGTTCTCCCCTCACGCTGATATTTATGTAGGGTGCATAAAGATGCTCAGTTCGTAAATTTTGGGGAGTTGGGGAAGACAGGCCGGGTCAAAGAAAATCATACTGAAATATGTGGGGATGTTAAATAAATCTGAGGTTTGAGAAACTTATTTCGTCGTGGGACACTTGCTTACCATGCAGAAGGCTGTGGCCTGGGTTCTCTCTATAGCACAGCAAAGGAAAAAGTCAGTAATGAAAAATAAGACAAGTGAGATGCTCTTAACATACTACTTACTGCTTGTTCACTAGTTCACTTCGCTTCTGGAAGGTGCCTTGGCTGCACTGAAAGTCACGTGAATTGAATCTGAGGCTTTACTTGAAAATATTTTAGTTGAGAAAGAAAAAAAAAAAAAAAAAAACTTTGCATACGGTGCTGCTCTTTCCAAAGAATATTCTAGAATTCAATCTTGTCGTGGATACATGGTATTAGTGAGCCGTAACAGGGCATGAGAATTTGAGATGAGTCAGCTTCCTCCAAGAATAGGTTCCACAGATAACTCACAGTGAGCTGTGCTGAGTAGATTCTCATTAACTGTCACACAAATTGAGAACACAAGCTTCACAGAGGGGATAGCTGACCGTAGAGCAATGGTGTGAGAACAGAGTTGTGAAGGAAGGTTCCAGGTGGCCATGCCTAGCTCTTATTAATTTAATTCAATTACCAAACACAGTTAAGGAATTTGTTTGATTGTTCAACAAATAGGAATGGATGCTTACGTGCACTGAGCACTCTGACAGATGGCTTAGATGCCTCGCCAGCCAGGCCTCCCCGTCCAGAAAGAATCTGTTTTCATCTTTGTTGAAAATGATCAAAGGCAAGGTAGACAAACGTCATCTGAGTTCAAGTGAAATGTCAGTACACAGAATCAGAAAGCTGAGTAACTGCAAAGCCTTTGCTGGCCTCTGATTTCCTCGAAATAAGGTACCTGGAATGTAAGAAGAAATGACTTTCATAGAGCTGGAAGATTCCATGAAAGCTACTGAGGAAGAAAAATGAGCAACAGGTTTATACAACTGTGAAGGCTGGGAGCTATAGTAATGATGGGCCTGGCGAGCCATGCCCGTGGTCGCATAATGGCACAAACATTATGGAAGAAACCAACTACTTTGTGATGAAACTGGTACCATTAATAGGGGGTGGGTGGCTCACTACATCACAGGCCCTAGGGGAACCCAATCCTATTCTTCTAAATTCACATATTAGTCAGGTTTTAGCTCTATACCCATGAATTAGTGCATCCCTCAACCTCATTGGTGATTAACACGGAGACCCGCAATTGCTCGACGTACCAAGGCTAGCAGATTGTGGAATGCCCAGCTCTAAATGAGACATCACATCACATCCCTCCTCCCAAGGTTCTGGGATCATTGTAGAAGAAGAGGAGGGAAGATTGGAAGAGTCAAAGGTAGTAAAACATTGGGAGGGAAAAGCATATGTCAGATATGGCAGGGCCTTTGCACAGATGAACTCACAGGGACAGCATGGACAAGACCTGGACAAGTTCAAACAGAATGAATCTCCCATGGGTGGGGGAGGGGAAATCCCATCCCTAACTGGGGAGCTCCTGGCAGTTTAATGGCTGTTTTCCCCAAGGATGCAGCTCCCGAGAGGTTACCCATGCTCCAGTAGACGCCCCACATCCGTAAACACACAGGCAGCACTAAGCATGTTCTGGGCTTTACAAAGACCACATGGAGGAGGAATGGGAAGAGACTGGGTTCGCCATAGCGCATTACATGTATATGTGAAATTCTCAAACCCTATTTTTTTTAGCTATCAAAAATAGAGAAAAAATAAACTGTCAAATAGTGTAGGACAATTTTGTCAATTTTTTTTTCCACCAAGATAAACATATCAACAAAACCTGAAAGGTAAAGCAGCTTGGTGAGCAGATCTGGCAGCTCCACTGGTGATGCCTGTATGGCCACACCTGCTCCGTGGACAGCTAGACACTCAAAGTGACTAAAAAGTAGGTCTCCTTCATTCTCAGCGTGGAGACCCTGGAAACTGAATGTTCCCTCTTTGGGAGCTCTGAGTTTCTCTAAGCAATTGCTCTTCCCATTTTTAACTGAAATGGAAATGATAACCTGGCACTGGATTTATTGTTGCATAAAGAAGAAGAGTAATCCAGACACCAAGATGCCCTGTGACTCCTGCTTTTCCTTTTCCTTTACAAGCAAACGTGTTACAGTCTCTGAATGCTGGCAGATTGTGCTGTGCTGTTTGTGTGACTTGGGAACACACAAATTCTAAACCCAGTTTCTGATGCAAGGTGGGACTTGCAAGTTACCAAAAAATAGACATCGATGATAGTCTATGTTCTGTATTTCTCTGTACATCAGACTTGCCTATTAAACAGACATGGTTGATCTCAAGAAGAAGTGTGCCTTTCCCAGCTATCCAGATTTGAGAAATCTGTTTTGTGAGGGTAGAGGATTATATTTCAAATTTGATATTGGGCAGCGGATGAGAGAGGGAGGGAGGGAGAAAGAAAAGGAGGGAGGGAGCGAAGAAAGGAGGGAGAGAAAGAGGAAAGGAAGCAGAGAGAGAGGAAAGGGGGCAGGGATGGAGGGAGGGAGGGAAGGAGAGAGTCAGAGAGAGAGAAGGGAGAGAGAGATGAGACAGAGAGACAGACAGAGACAAAGAGAGATTTTTTTGGTTTTGTTTTCAAATTAAGTCACGGTTCCAGACTCCCAGGAGGGACACACATACTCGCCTCACATAGCAGGATCTGATACGGAGACTGGGTCAAGAATATTATTCTGAAAGTAAAGTGAGAACTGACAGCTGAGAGATGTATATTTAACATGGAGGTCCAGGGAAAGTATCAACAGTTCACTCTGTTTCCATTTCTGTGGGTTCCACCTCTATTTCACTGAAAGGCCAGAGTCTTTGAGTGTTTTGAGTACTCTGCCTACCCCACGTCAGAACAGAGGGTAGTGATTATGAAGGACTCTCCCTAGACATACCGTGAAGTTGGCAGTTATTCGCAATTTGATAGCTCGTTTTTTTCTCCTCTCGATCTGTCTGCTTCCAGCTGCAGGCTCAGGCAACGCAGTGGGCATTGCAGTTCACCCCTGGCTACAGAACACAGGCAAAACTTACAATGTCTCTCCCCACCCCTTATTTTCAGGCGTATTTATACACTTTTGTTCACTTCAGAGAAAGTCCTTTTTCTCTTCTGAGACTGACAATACTAGAAAAGGGCCTTGAGAGGTTTATTTCCCAATCACCCACAGTCCTGGACTTGACTGAACTCTCAAGCAAGAAGAGCACATGCTTCGTTCAATCCTATCAAAATATTTTGAGAAGCCCAACAATTAACACTTGTGAATATTTTTAGGAGAATTGAATTAAATTATTTCGAAAGGTTTTTTTTTTCTTTTTACCCTAAAAGGAGAAAGCACGGTGTTACGGGAAGGAAAAGTCTATTTCCACAACTATTTTTTCTCAGTTTTGTGCTCAAATGAGCAACGATCTTCATTTGAAATTAAGCATTCCAGGATGAAACTTAGAAAAGAATAAGGGAAAATATTTTGACAATCACTACACACGCTGTAGTCTTTGACTCTTAAAAAAGGCATCTCCTTTAATTAATTCTTGAAGATATTTGGTTAAGTGTTCACCTTTTTTCCATATATAGATATAGATGTATAGATGTATAGATATGACTATGTAGTTAATCCTAGTTATTCTTGATGTTTTTCTATAATTCTTACTCATAAAAGCTTAGCTAGGTCTATGGTCATCAAATAAAGAATGCATTTCCAAGCTATCTTTGTAGGTATTTATAGTTATTGACATGCTTTGTGCGCCTTCAAGCAATACCTGGTACACAAGAAGCACAATTTTCATTTTCAGAAGTAGGAAAACATGAGTTTGAAAATATGCACCACATCAAGGACTTGCTCCCAATGCGAATGTCTAACTCTAAATGACCACTTCCTTTGGTCTTTGGCATAAAGAAGCTATGATGGAGTGGCTGTGTTGGGCCAGGTATTAGCCACATAGACTCACATAGCTGCTTGCCAGCTGTAGATATTATATGAGGGGAAAAAAAACCACACATCTCAGTCCTGAGTAAATCCTGAGATCCATTTCTTGGTTGTATAGCTTGTAATCAACCAACATTGATTACTAATAATCTTCCTTTAAGAGAATATTTCTTAGAGAGGAAAATTAAACGAGTCGTTACTTTTTTAAAAAGAACACAAAGATGCAAAAATTATTCAACACAATTCTGCTAGCTGTATTATATGTATAATTATCTGTAGTTCAGCACAAACTACTTGTCCAAGCTAGCTTTTCCACCATTGTGACAAAAAATTCTGCCCAAAAGTCAAGGGGCTGGGGTGGGTTATTTGGCTCACAGGCTACAGTCCATCCTATAGGGAAGCCAACGTAGTAACTCAAAGCAGGAGTTTTAGGCACAAACAATTGAGGGGTGCTGCTCACTGGCCTGTTCCCCCAGGCTTACTCAGCTAGCTCCCTTATTTGGCCCAGGCCTACCTGCCTAGGGATGACACCACACACAGTGGGATGGGCCCTCATCCATTAGCAGTTAAGAAAATGTCCCAGAGGCACAGCCATAGGCCTGATCAACAATCAGCATGGTTCTTCAGTTGTGTTCCGTATTCTCAGGCGACTCCAGGTTTGTGTCACATTGATAGTTGAAGTGATGACAGTACAAGATATAAGTAGGTCAAATCTGATTAGGATAATACATGAGGAGAAATCATAAGTGTCAACTTCATTACTTCCTAGAGAAGTTTCAGTGAGGGTGATGTTCACCTAGAACTTATAATTTATGGTGGCTGTATAGTGTATGACTGCTACTCATGGGCAACAATACTCCTAGCACCACATAAGAGCTATCTCTGTGTATGGCATATGTATGAACGCTCTTGTATGTATCTATGTGTATCAAAAATAATTTCCAGGGCTGGATAGATTGCTTTGCAGCTAAGACTGTTTACTGCTCTTGCCAAAGACCCAAGTTTAGTTCCTAGTATACATGTCAGGTGGCTCATAACTGCACCCAGCACCAGGGAGATGACCTCAGGCCACCTTGTGCACATGTACTCACATGCACATAAGCGCGCACGCGCGCACACACACACACACACACACACACACACACACACTACATATACACACACACACACAATTAAAAATAAAATACTTAACCAAAATAATTTTCTTTCTGGGCATGGTGGCTCATAGCTGTAATCCCAGCGTTCAAAGCCCATCCCATTCCAATCAACATAATCAAGAAAATCTCCCATAGACTGCTCAGAGGTCCAGATGCCATGTGTTCATTTATCAAGTTCAAATTTAAAACTGGAGACTACAGAGATAGTTCAGGGTTTAAGAGCACTGGCTGCTTTTCCAGAGGACCCAGGTTCGATTCCCAGGACCCACATGGTGGCACACAACTGTCTATAACTCTGGTTCCAAGGGATCTGATGCCAGAGGATCTTCGAGCCTCCAGTGGCACCAGGCACTGACACACAGACATACATGCAGGCAAAACACCCATACACATAAAATATTAAAGATGAAAATTAACAGTAAACTTTATAATTATACCTCTTGTGCCGAGATCTTGGAACACAAATATATCAATTGTAAGCCATAATCTTCCATCTCTTGCCATTAATTTTTCACATTTATCTCATGATGTAAAATACGGCCCAACTTTAAAAGTTTCCACAATCTTTATAGTTCCAACATTTTTAAAGTCCGAAGTCTCTTAAATGTGAGCTCAGATGGGTGTATGTAATAGCACAGCCTAATTATTCCTGTTTGTAAAAGGAAGAACAGTGACATAGGAAGGGACAAACAAACAAATCCAAACTACAGCAGAGTGAACAAAATCCCACAGTTACATGCCAGCATCTGGTTCCCTAAAGTAATTTTCTGAGCTCCAAACTGCTCTGGGAGCCCAGTTCCTATAGCTCTGCTACCTGCATCACACCCAGATGCTCTCCTACTCAGCTCCACTTGCAGCCTTTCTCAGCAGACATCCCAAGGTCCTAGCAGCTCCAGTAACCTGGGGTCTCTGCTGCAGTTAGACGCCACAGCTGTATACCATGGTCTCTTGGTGCCTCTCCTCTGGGACTCTGAGCCTGCCACGCAGTGCATGATTTCATCTGCTCTCTATGACCCAGTCAATCTTGCATCTTTTCAAAGCCAATACCACATGGGTAATACTGCCAAGTTCTGCTGCCAGCTTAAGATGGAGCCTGCCCCTCTGGACCAAAGCTGCACCTCTTCTATGTACTAAGAAACTCTTTCCTAAGCAGCTGCTTTTGAGGATCAGGGATCCTCTGGAGTAAGGTTTTCTTTGAATTAATTTGCATCTAAACAAACTGGGATATGATCTCATTATCCCAGTGCTCTACAATGGTACTGGTCTCTCTACCAGTTACAGATGCTTCTTCAGCACCAGCTTGACTACCTTCCTGCCTTGAAATTTCCTCTGCTAAGAAAATCTGTCAATAATCTTTAGACTCAGTTACACGCAACTTCTCAGGACATAAGCATGATGAAGCCAGAGTCTTGGCCAAAATACTACATCTATGGCCCTCGACCCAGTTGATATTTAAGCCTTTCTGAAACATGAGTGCAGTCCACATTTCTCTCAGCATTTCTATGTCCAAGCTCCTACTAGAACAACCCAGTAAGCTCTGCTCCCATCATGCAGTGTTTTATTTCTCGCCCAAAGTACCACATTCTTTCATGTTGCAACCAGAAAATGATTCAGATGGCCTAAGGACCATATAGTCATATTTATCACACCACAGCACCACTTCTTGGTACCAATTTCCACTTTAGTTTCTTCTATAATTGATAAAATACTTCAACAAAAACAACTTAAGTGAGAAAGTGTTTATTTAGCTTAATGTTCCAGGCTACAGTTCATCATGGTGAAGAAGTCACAGTAACAGGAGCTTGAAGTGGCTGGAAATGCTATGTCTGGAGTCAGAAGAAGGGTACTATGAATGTATACATGCTGATACTAAACTCACCTCCACTACTGTTATACAGTCCTGGGTCCCTGCCTAGGGAGTAGTACCACTCACAGTGGGCACATTTACCCACCTCAATTAAACTAAGCAAGACAATCTCCCACAGGCATAGCTTGAGGCCACTCTCTCAGATGTTTCTATATTTTGTTAAATTGACAATTTACACTAACCATCATTTATGAATTGAAATGATAACCTCATTGTTCGGTGATGGCTTATCTATCATTTTAATAGGCTGCGTGTTTCTCCTTTACAGTTTCACCTTGTTTGGACTTTTCTGTAACAATACAGTAATTTTTTTTCTTCAGTATCCATTACTTTTGCTTTCCTCTTTGATCAGATTTTGGTTTTCGTCTGAGTTACATAGGTTCATTGACAATGATACTGTGTACTTGTATCTGGTGGCACAGCACAGTGTTGAATGTGCCAGTATAGAAAGGGGACTATTTTACTTAAAGTCAGTTTTGATTCTGTTCTCACCAAGAGCTATCTGACACCCTGGGGAGTCCAACATTCAACTTAATCCAAGGACCCATCTCAATTCAAAAGAATGTTTTAAATCAAATGAGTGAGTTTTGACAGGAAACAAACACAGAACCAAGACCAAAGGGAAATATAAACACTATATTTAAGAAATACACATTCCTAACTGTCAGGGTAGAAAAACAATAAGGTATAGGTTAATGATTTGGAAGAATCAAGAATTACTTGAGTTTGAACTATGGCACTCACACATACAAAAAAACTGAATACGCCATAACTACTGTCTAAGATGGGGGAGGGGAGGGAGAGAGGAGATCCATGGGGCTCATTGGCCAGCCAGAATCAGTAATATACAAGTTCAATGAGAGATCTTGCCTCAAAAACAAGAGAGAGAGGCGGTGGTTACATGGGCCTTTAATCTCAGCACTCCAAAGGCAGAGACAGGCGGATCTCTATGAGTTCGAGGCCAGCCTGGTCTACAGAGTGGGTTCCAGGACAGCCAGGGTTACAATAGCGAAACCCTGTCTTGAAAAACTAAACCAAAAAAAGGAGAAAAAGATGGAGACCAGCAGAAGGCACCCAGTGTTGACCTCTGGGCTCCATTCCCATGCACACACATGTTCACACACACGAACACAGACACATAAAAAATAAGTAAATAAAGATTAAACGAAAGGTAAGATACATCATAGCTTGTCCATACCAGTCTCTAAGGAGATGTGCAAATTTGGTAAAAAAGCAAGTTTCTTTGATCTGAGGATGAAGGGAAGGAGCCCCCTGGAGATGGCTGCTGTGTGAACTAAATGAGTTGCCTTGTAACCACCTTCATAAAGCACAAGGAAGGCAAAGGCGTCCCACAATATTGTGCTTCGTTCTCAGTGACTGACTCGCACTGAAGCATGGAGGATGCTGGAGTCTTTAAAGAGAACACCACAGGAGCATGAGCAGATGCCTACCACCAGCACTGTGAGGGGAAGATTTTTAAAATAGTCACAAGGATAATATTTGTGTTTGTTGGATCTGAACCCCACAGAGAGACCTAGAACCATTTGATGGAGGCAGAAGGAAAGCAATACATTTGGCTTCAATTAAAAAAAAAATACTATTGGTGTTGAACTGATGGGAGTAAAATTTTGGCAGATTCTTGACACCGGTTTTAGGGCTTGTTGTGGATGTGATCCCACCACTGTATAAAAGAGCAAGGGCTCTTTTCAGGATGCTCTAGAGTCAAAAGCTAAACCATAAATCCCAGCTGAAGCCGAGCCACATCCAGGTTGAAATTCCTGAAACACAAATCTTAGCCCTGTAGCATATCCCCGAGCCCACACATTCCCCGATCTTCTCGGCCAACTTCTGTCACTCTGGAGGTGATAGATAGAGTGAGAAGCCACATGGCCACTGTGGCTTCCAGAGCCTCCCCAGCACCATGCTCTGTCTTCTGTGTTCTTTTCTCTTTATCATCAGTGACATTTCAATATTGCCGTAAGTCCAGGAAACTGAGATTCAGACTCATCTGGAGCAGGTGGGCTCAGATTTCACATTCCCATGAACTTGAGATGTACTGGAGGATGAAAGAGTGGGAGTAATGGAGGTAGAGGAGTACCCAGGCCTGGCTTCCCAGGGCTTTGTATATTTTAGAGGATTCTAGGAGATTCTACTGCTAGCTAAGAAGAGGAGAAAAGGAGCACAGGAGTGGCTGGTGATAATGCCCCGGCTCTTCCACACATGTCCAGACATTGTGTGAGGTCAAGGACCCCTTCACTTGGTTTTCTGTGGCAATATCCACATCCTACTGACCTTGGAGAACCCTGACCATTTATGTCAACTACTTCTTGGTTCCTATAAAGGTTGGCTGATTTTTGGAGTAACCATTTTGAACATAGGGTGTAGTCGCTGTAGCCTAGCTTCCCCTCTGTCTCCCAGTGCCTACAGAATCTTGTCCTTCTTTTCAGTCATATTCTCAGTATTTGTCTGGTGTTTTGGTATTTGGCCCGAACTTCTGGAATTCACCCAGATGGGCATATTCCAAAACCACTGGGTGTGGACTTTGGATTGCTTTTCACAAATTGACAACACACTCCTCCCATGGCACATGGGATCATGGGAAATGCAGAGTATTTGTTGCCACAGGAAATGCTGAGGTAGGCTCAGTCCCCTTGGCCACCCCATAGTTATGCCTGGAGCATTTCTCAGTCCCTCCCTCCCACTCTCAGGAATCATCACAATAGCTTCTCATACCACACAGTTACCTCTTTGGAATTATTTGACCCATATGTAAATAAAAGTAATTTTTGAGAAGCAAAAACCAAAGTATCAAGTACCTATAATCTTCAGAAATTAAAAAGGAGTAAACAATAACTACACAATTATACGTAAGCAAATGTTCATATGCAAAATAATTTACGCTGACAGTATTTGATAATCAGTTATTTATGCCATTGCTTTACATACTAACTTTAAGAATGAACTAATTTTTAAGTTAGTCATAAAAATATGAGCCATATATATGATCAAAATAAGAATGAAATACGTAAGTTTTAAGATGATACTAATGTTTGGAACAACGAGAAGGATTCATTTGTTTAGTTTTCTATTATTTTAACTCTAAGAATATTTCTTTTTAAGCTATTAAATCTTCAACTCAAAGAGGTGTGGCCTCTGGGGTTGTGTGGTAATCTATGTGTGTTTTAGAAACTGGGGTATGGCCTTCCAGGGCTACATTGGTCCATATTCCAACCATCAAAGTATGGGATTTCCTCTTCCCTCAAGGCCTCTCCACACTTGCTACCATCAGTGGAGCAGACTCTGGCCATTCTAATAAATGTTTCCTGGCATCCCGTCGCAATATACATTTTTCTGAATGGCATATTGTGTTAGTCCGCTAAGGCCACCATTTTGCAGCATGTAAAGTGTGGTGGGGGGGCTAAATAATAAACATCTACTTTCTTACAGTCACAGGGGTTCAAGCGCAAGATCAAGGAGGCAGTGGGGTTGGTCTCTGCCCAGGCTCTGGTCCTCACTGGCAGACTGCTGCTGCCTGTCTGAGCTCTCACGTGATATGCTTGCATATGGGTTAATATCTCTGGTATCTCTTTCGTTATTGTGACACTGGTTTGATTTGGGAGTCCACCATTATTTGACTTTAATCCTCTCCTTAAAGACCCCATTTTTAAATATGCTCACAGTAGGATTGAGGGTTTCCACACGTGACTATGGGGTGGAGGCTATGCAAGCCATCACGCTTGCGATCTGCTTTAGCTTTGAATTAGCATGCTTTCCTTCTGCGCAACTTTAGCAAAGTCTATTGAGGCTTTGGGTGCATTTTTAAGCAGTTGTTTGTTTCTCCTAGTTGTTCACAATCTTCCTTTTCTGTAGACTTCATGGCAATCCTTTACCAGACAAAAGATTTCCACATATTCCCTTCCAATCTTTGTTTTGTCCTTCAATTCTCTTGACTCCTGTTTGCATTTTGACTTTCTCTTCCCATTTATATGTACTTGCTAAAATTTCCCCAGTTCAGTTCCTATTCTAGGTGGTCAGCCCAAGTGACTGGCTACACACCATTCTATATTCCTTCAAACCTGTGTAATTACACATCCTGCATGAAGAGCTTTCTTCTTTCTTGTTTTTACATAATGAAAGCATACATGTCTCTGAAATCTTGATTGAATCAACATAAATCATAGAAGCTGCCACAAGTTCCATGATTCAATCATAATTTTTATTTTCTTACTTTATTATCATTTTTAGTTTGGATACATGTCCCCCAAAGGCCAATATGGTCTATGACTAGTCCCAAGGGTAGCAACTCTTAGGAAATGGTGAGACATTTGTGAGGTTAAGAGTAGGGAGAGAACCAAGAGTCATGAAGGACATGGCTTTCAGAAGTCTCTCAGATCCTACATTCCCTCTCTCTTGCATCCTGAGCTAAATAAAGAACATGATTTATCCTATAATGTCCTCCCACCATAAAGTGCAGTGTCCACTTCAGTTTTGGACTGGGGATCTAGAACTGTGAGTCAGTCTAGACTTTTCATAAATTGTCTCAAGTGCTTTAGTAACACATTGTTATGTAAAATTTTATGATGTGAGTGTGCCATAATCCTTACTATATAGATGAACGGCATGACCTAGCTTTACAGTTGGATATGGATATGAGTAGTCTTAGGAAGTAATGAGAGTGTGCTTCTGCAAACATCCTGTACAGTCCGACTCCCACACCAATGTTATTATGTATGGGTGAAGATTCTTTCCTGGGCGACCTCAAAAACACATAAGCAGAAACTCTCACCCAGACTAAAGAGACAGGATTGTTAGGATTAATACCTCCCCCCTAAGATGAGGATAATCAGAGATCTCACTCCACAGGATCGTAATAAAAAGGCATCTGCTAGCCAGAGACCCCCTCACCTGAACCTGAAGCAGTCAAAACCTTGACCCTAAAGTTTCTAGATCAAAACTGTGAGGAAACTGACTTGTGTTACAGGAAGCCTTCAGCCTGCAGTATTTTCTTAGAATTCCTCAAGCATCAGGTTCCCATTCAGACAGTAAGGCTATAAACTCAAGTTGAAAGAATGAAGTCTCTTTTCTAGTAACCGTCTCATGTTCCTTTGCTTACATGTATATAACGTGTTCTATTTTAATAGTTAACTTTTATCAGGATGGAGAGATGGCACAGCGGTTAAGAGAACTGGCTGCTCTTCCAGAGGACCTGGCTTCAATTCCCAGCACCCACGTTGCAGCTCACAGCTGTCTGCAACTCCAGTGCCAGGGAATATAACTACACTTAGAACTCATTATCCAGCCATACTCTTTCAGTATCTAGTAAAGACTTCTCATAACGAAGTCTCATTTGACTCCAGAACACAGTCATTTGTGGCATATTCACATGACATCTCATCACGATGTCAAGGTGTGGTCAGCAACAAACGAACTCACTTTGATTATCACATGTTGTATCTGAAGTCAGACTCAGATACCGTCTGAGAAGACTAGTCAAATAAACGCCAAACTGTCCCAGTGTACCCTGGCCTTTTTCAGAGTACACTGTGCAATGTTTATGTGAGTAGAAAGGCCAGGCTGAGATCAGGTGAAGGAATGTGGGGACACTGGGGATCCTGGAAAGCAAGCAAGGTGGTGACAGAAAAACTGTAGACTCTAAAAGAACACAAAACAGAATAAATATGGAAACTCTAACTTGTGACTAGTAACAATTGTGCATACACGCATGTTGCCCGTATATGTGTAATACTCTTTGTATGGAGACCTTTTGAAGAATTGTCCCCAAAGCACAGTGACACTATAATTGTTTGAGTATCTCATGGAGCACAACATCCCATCCTTCAGCAACCAGAGAAGCATCTGTCTTCCTTTCTGCGTCAAACAGCAGCTTTGTGAGTTTACTGCCTGTCTGTGCAGTTGTGTCCACTGTTTGCTAGGTACCCATGAAGAGGGATTCTTCATACTGGGACGCAGTATGAAGTCTCCCATAAGGACGATGACACCCTTATTTCCAAGTAGGCATATATTTGATGCCATTTCATTATTCATGTTGCAAGAGCTGTCTTATCGATATATATTATTTCTTAAATAACCTCATTTTTCAAATGCTAAGCTATATGAAGCATGTTAGGCTTTCCAAATTTCAGAGACATAGGTCATATTATCACAAGTCTCCTATTTTATTGTAATGAACTAAAGAACATGACCATTTAACTTTCACTTCTGGAAATCAAAAGATGCTTGACTCAGAATTTTCTTCTTCTGACTGAAGTCCACACAATTAATGTTTCTAAAAAGGATGGTATGTTCAGGAAGTCCACAGGACCACTGTAACACGTAAAGCACAATTTACTTAATAAAGAGCAGAGTCTTCAAAGCAACGAGACTCACCATGTCATACCCAGGCCATCTCATTCACTTCCAAGGACTGTCAACTATTTTCACAAAGATACATAGGAAATTCAGACAATCTGATCCACAAGACACACATTTAAAGAATCCAGATGTCTTAGGTAAAGTTGAAAACTCACTGAAGATGAGAAGTCTTCATGGAGCCACCTACAGCTATTTACACTGGTCAGCTTTAAAGTGACTTTATGCTGCGCTGGTCTCATTAAGGCAAACAATATGCAAATGCCCAGCACTGATCTACCGGTGCAGAGCATAAGCCGACATAATGCAGGAAAACCAGAAGCCGACACGGTAAGATTTATGGGATAAACCTTGTTCTTCTCTGATGAAATAAAAGCACCTGTTACTAGATGAAATACAAATGCCAGAGGGAGTCGTTCTGTTCAGAAAGCTATTCTACTTAGAACTGTAGGATTCAGCTCAGTAAATCAAAATTGTATACAATAAAAGCAAAGCCAAGAGCTAGTTTTATTGGAGAAAGGGTGTCTTTAAGGCTCACCAGACCATCAATTCTACCATGAAGTAGAAAGTGCTCCAGTTAACTGAGCAATGGGCTCTTTCTCCCAAAACAAATTTTAAATTGGAATCAAATATCCTCTGTATCTACCATCTTGCTAAAGCTAGGGTTTGGCACAGAAATCTTTTGTTGACTAGTCAAAAGTTTATTCTTTATTGCTTTCCATTTTTTAAATAAACATTAGGGTGTGTGTGTGTGTGCGCGCACGCATGTGTGTGTGCGTGCATGAGTGTGTGCGTGCATGAATGTGTGTACATGTGGGTGGGTATACATGCCACAGGCACATGTAGAGGTCAGAGGACAACTTACTAGAGTCATTTCTCTCTTTTTAACCTGTGAGTCTAGGGATTGAACTCAGATCTTCAGGTTTGGTAGGAGACATGAAATCTTCTGTGCCACCTCAACGGGCCCTGTATCTCTTTTCTTTATAACCTCATCCTCCTTCCTGCCCTCCTTCTTCCTACTAAATATTTATCGAATGTTAATTCTGTGTGACACTCAGATGGAACCTTCGGGGAAAAAAGTTAAACGTGATTCAAGAAGTTCGCACTTCAAGTTCACATAGTGCCTTGGCAGCCTCCTAGTGACCCAAAGTTGAGGTGCTGCCATCAGATTACAGCTGTGCTGGCAGTGATATTATTATAAGGAATGTATCAGCCACTTTTGTAAATAGAAACTTTCATTTCTATTTCTTTCTTGTTTTGTTTTGTCTTTCTGACTCTGGGGATAGAACCCAGAAGCCTGCTCATGCTTTCTGAGCAGTCTACAGCTACGTGTACCTTCAGTACACTTTGGAATATGATAGAAACTTCAGCAATAGCTTGATCTTTTAATTTAACAGTCATTCAAATAATAAGCTCTCAGTTTAAATTTTGGAATAAATTTTCACAAGTATTATGAGTTAGTTTTAATAATGTACATAATAAAATGTGCTGAAGCAAAAGATCACCAAGAGATCAAGGCCAGCCTGAGCTAGGTGATGAGCTCCAGACTAGCCTTGTCTACAGAATGAGGCTATCTCAAAAGCTAAAAAAATAAATAAAAAATAACAAAAAAATAAACAAAGGCTCGTGAGACACCTTAATGAGGAAAACATGCTTGCCACTAAGCCTGAAGACCTGAGTTCAATCTTCTGGACCCACACAGTAGAAGGATAGAACCAACTGCTCCAAATTATCTTCTGACTTCCACACGTGGAGCTTCTATGGGTGTGTGCAGCCATGTGAACTCAGTTCCCACTGTGTCCCCCTCCCCGACTGAGTCAGGTGCAGCTTCTGGCGGGGGACTATTCCTTTCTTCCTCTGTCTGCACTATTCAACTTTACTAGTTGTATTAGTTACTTTTCTGTTTCTGTGGTATTTTATAGTACCATGACCAAGGCAACTTATAAAAGGAAGGATTTATTTGGGTTTAAGGTTCCCAAGATTTAGGGTTCATCATGGCTAAGAGGTGGTGGGCATGGAAGCTAGAGCAGCATGCTGAAGGCTCTCATCTTGAGCCTCAAGCAGGAAGCAGAGAATATACCCCTGGGAATCCCAGGGGACTTTGATGTTTCTGGAGCTTTGAAACATCCAAACAGGTGTTGTATGACAAGTTTTTTATTGAGGAGATGCAACACACATGTCCACTCACCCAAGATTGGGCACCCACAACAGACCCAAGAATGGATACTACCGAAGTCCAGTGAGTTTTATTAGTGTTACTTACATGATTTTGAGGGTTACTTACAGGAGCAGAAATGACTCAAAGACAGCTGCATCTCCAAAACCCACTCCAGCATGGGTAACAGGTCACAAAAGCTAGAAACTTGGAGCACACTGTACACAGCCTGTAGGCAGCTCAACATGTTGGAGAGTGTGCCTTCTAAATGTCTCAGGTCTAAACCTCTTCCAGGCAGCTGATTTGGTTTCTGCTTCTTCCAGGCAGCTGGTCTGGTCTTAGAGATTCATTTGTGACTTGGTTATCTGAGAGTTCAGATATTCAGATACTCAGAAGCTTGGCTCATTTACTCTTGGGAAGAAGGAGCCTGGTGAACCTGGTCAGTTTCAGGGACTTCCTGAAGCTATTTTGAATTGTTTACCCTCCCACTTTAGGAGCTTTTCTATAGGATGGAATGTTCCAATCTCAGAGGAAACAGATACACAACAAGTAGCCTTTCCAGTGACATACTTCCTAAACCTTCCCAAACAGCACTACCAACGTGGAAATGAGTGTTCAAATGCCCGAGATTATGGGAATCATCGCATTCAAACCCCAGCACTCAATAGTGGCCCATAGCTCTATAATTTGAAGCAATGTGCTGTGGTGGGGTAGTTTCAAAACAGGGCTGTGCCCTGCTCTAAACTCCTCCAAATTGCATAAAACAATGTGTTTCCAGGCTGTGCCCAGTCCTGACAGACTCTACCTTAAAACTGTTTTTTACTTTGAGTAGAAATAACAAGTCAAGGTGAAGAGACCTTGGTAGGCACATAACAACATTGTTTGTCTTACTCTCTGTCTGACACCATCCACAAAGTGCAGACTGATAGGTATCTTATGCCTCAGATGTAGAAAGGAGCCACTCTGCATTTACCAAAATAAATAGGAACTAGCTGAGCATATGAGCATCTCAAAATTATATCAGGTAGTGAATGCCTGAGAATGTATTAAACACCACACTGAAGAAAGGGTGTATAACATCCTCACCCTTAAACATGAGGATACTTCATTGCAATAGTGTCAGCCCAACTACTAGCCAGCTGACCACCCAGTGTGTGCATGAAAGAATCTACAGAGGACTCATGATTATCCCAGGATGTCAGCTTGGCTCATCCATGGTAGCCATTTATTACCTAACTCTGTATGTCACTTAATATCCTTGTGATATCACGAATAAAGACAGCCCAGGTTTCCACCAACGCAAAGTGAGAGCAGGGCTCCCACTTTTCTGGAACCTATGTGATGTTTGCATCAGTGTATTAGAGAATGTCTTAATTTGTGATTTCTTTCATTCTGTTACTATAAAAACTTCACAGAAACAGCTATTACATCATAACATGGTATTTGGGGTAACCTTAGTCCGTGTTCCTAAATCGTGGTCATTTGTATTAGGCTACATAATAAACTATTCTCATTTCCCTTGTGGGAGCCCTGGTTTCTTAGGCAGATGAGAGCCTAGCTGTCACTCCTGTCACATGAGTATCTCTGAAGAACCTCCAGTGCAAATGTTATATTGTCATGCAATCTTTCCTTTCCTCTGCACAAACCCTAATATCTTCATAAAAATCTGTGATGAAAATCAGGAAGGAAGGAAGGAAGGAAGGAAGGAAGGAAGGAAGGAAGGAATAACTGAAGGAATGAATGAAGGAAGGAAAGAAGGAATAAAGGAAGAAATAAAAAGGCTAGGAAAGGAAGGGGACGGAACAGAGAACAAATAAAGGAGCTTTAAATTTCGTCAGACAACAAATTAATTTCCACTTTGTACAACGGCTTGGAATAGGCAAAGAACACACACACACACACACACACACACACACACACACACGCACACACACACACACACACACACACACAGGGTTCATGAAGGTCATTTGTTTCTGTTTTTAAAATGACAGATCATATTTGTCAGTAACAATTTTTAAATGTTCCATGTTTTCTGCCTCCAGTGACACAGAACTCTCATCTCTTACAGGGCTTTAAACGACTGTTGCTCCTTACCGTGACTCTCTGAATGCTCAACACAACTTTAAATGCATCTTTAAAATTAATGAAGCCCTTCGTGGAGTGATCCCAAACTGAGCAAACATTCATGGCATGGAAACTTTACATTTACAAAAGGAGAACCCAGAGGCAAAAATCACAGAAATGACTTAATTTTAAGAAGTTAACTTTTTGGCAGAAAAAAAAAAAAAGAGTGTTCTAATCTTAGAAACATTTTGCTGATACTAATTAACCACTACAACTTTACTTTAGCTCTTTTCTAAAGCATTGCTATTGTTGGTCACCATCTGGTCTAATTAATAAGAATCTTCATCAGCTGGTTCTGACCATCAGCCAAATTCCGTGGTTCCAATCTGTCTTGGGTACGAACTAGCATTTCTCCATCTGCATAGCTGCCTTTCTCAATATGCTGGACACAGCGGCTATTAATTATAACATCGCAACTATGTTCTAGCACATTCCTTGAATTTCCATCATGCCAACTGGTATGAAAGAGGATGAAATTTTTCAGTTATCCTTCCAGAACAAAATTTTCTACGCTAAACAAATAAAATTCACAGACTTCAAACCAATAGCAGGCTCCTTTGATGTTAGTAGTAATTCTGAATCCTGATAGTCTTACTCTCGCTTCCTCCCGGCTTCCAGGCTGTAATGTTCCCTGCTCTGACTTTGTGTTCTGACACCATCTCCTACCACCTTCTCACAATTTTCTAATTCTGCCAGATTCTAGACATGTTGACACTCCAGTTACTCTGTGAATAGCCCAGGGCTTTGGCTTCCAAAACTTCGCCTTTCCCATTACCTAGCATGATTCCCCATAGTCACCTTTGTGGCTTTCTTACCTGCTGTTGATTTGTGTTCAAATGTACCATTACTGCTGAGACCGGACTTTAACAATATCATGCATCTTTCATGATTCCATTTCAAATCAAAACTTAGAACACACACAAGCTTCTGAACACAAGCTTCATAACTGGAAGACTTTCACTGGGTTCAGGTTGTGTGCTGATCTTTTAGAACAGTACCTGGCACACCAACGAGCAGGTGACACTCTATGGGTGTCACGGAACAGAACTCCGGAGTCACCTTCATTCTACATGGGACAGTTTTCCAAGCCAAGGTTCACTCTTTCCTGCTTCCTTTTGAATAATTTCTTTCTTTTCTTGAGTATTGTTTCCCTCCTAGCACTCCTTCTCCACTGCTGATTTCAGAATCCCAGGATGATCACCAGTTGTTGGTATCGACCCTAGACCCTTCCATGTCACGCATGAGTGTGGCTGTATTAGGGAGGGAGGGATTAGGAAGAGATGATGGTATGCTGGGCATTGGTATGATCATGTAGTACTATTATTTTCTGTCAGATTTGCATATATCTGTTAACAAGCAGAGTCCCGAAGAAGCGACTCTTTTGTTATCCCAAACAGAGAGCTCTGCTGGGCTGTCTGTATTCCTTCCTGCTCACCCCAAAGCCGGAGTTAGTGCTTTTGCCCTCGTGAAGCAGGAGTGAATATAATGGAAATAATATTGAAAGACGATTATTTTTTTCAGTGAAATGTAGGAAGTCTTTTCATGTTCGCTAGAAGGTCATTTGAGGCCCCAAGTTGATGACACCTGACTGAGGTGATTAGATCAGCATTGACTATCAATGGCTGTTAAGAGATAGGAATTAAGAAAAATAGGAAACATGTTTTTACTCTAAGCTATTATTTTTATTATGGAATTGAACTTTATAAACTCTAACCCATAATCCATTTCCTTACTTATTTTATGAAGCTTATTCATCTAAAGCCATAAGAGTTAATGATCTGTAGAACGACCTCAGAATATGATGGAGAAAATAAAACCAAGATGAAAGCCCAGATTTCGATCCGCAATGACCCAGAGCAAACTAATATTTTTGAGCATCTCTTCCATGGCAGTAAATTTTATTTATGGCATCAACTCTTATTGGAATTTTCTCTGCAGCAAAATAGAGCAGAATTTCTCAAACTTTGATATTCTTTGAACTTTTCTTCATGCAACTTCTTGCAAGTCCACCTGTATTTAGCTTCTAATGTCTTAAAATCTCACACTTGCATGCTGTTGCTGTTTCAGAAGGTCAAGAGACACTTAAGGAGTTGATTTAACCCTTTGTTCTTAACCCATAGTCTTCACTCACTCCCCTACCTTCAAGGGCACGAGTTTCTCCCTTTCCTCAAAGCCATCTTGGCAGTGATACTTGGATCAGAACCCTCTCATTCTTCCAGCATTTTCTTCCTGATTTTCCTGCCTTCCTTCAACCTCCTGCTTCTGTCCTGTCCACCATCATTAGTTGTATTTTTCCTCATGGCATCATTCCCTGTCTCTTCATATTTTCTTGCACTTCAGTGTCAAACAAGACATGTGCACTGTTAAACAGGCTCTTTCAATCACCCAAACATATCTTGAATCTCAAGCTGGCATTTCTTCTCCACCTCCTTATTGTGTTTGCCCATCGTGATGTGTTGGTCCTCAACAACTGGGTACCAAAATCACCTGACAAGCTCATCAAAAACACAGGTCCAGACCCCTTGAAGCACATGAGGCTGAAGCCTCTATTCCTATGGTTTTCCCGGGTGCTTTATGTTGCATCAAGGGCTCCTATAATGATGCTTGAATACTTGCCATCTTTTCGCTCACAGTCATCGCTCTTCTCAGCTCTGATGGGCTCCTTCTATACGCAGCCTCTTCACTCTAGTCCTGTGCTCCGAACTTCGCACAGAGCATCCTGGTCCAGAAAGGCCAGCTCTAAGTATAGTTCTCTCTGACTCATGTTCCACTGCCTTCAAGCACCTACACATTTTCTGAGAATAGCATCATGGTGTTTCAGACTTTCAGAACCACAAGAAGACTGTTTGAACTAAAACTGAAAACAGGAATACAGTTTTCCATACTATGTTCCCATTAGCATTCAAAACCAGAAGTCGACATGAGACGATGTCCCTAACAAAACAGGCTTAATATGATGCTGTGACTTTTATGCTGTCAGTGATGCTGATGGGTAAGCAGATGAACTGCACAGGTGTATCTGTGATTAACAAGTATACGTCTAATTCAGGGGTATAGTCAACTGATGAATCATGTTTTCTTTTCGGTCTGAAGCATGTTGAAATATTTTATAAAAAATTGACTTCTGTTCTCCTCAGAAAATTCTGATTTAAATAAAAATTTAATGAAGCTAGTAAATATTTAGTAGATTGACAGCTGATCACAATAACTCATCTGTTGCCAAGTTATTAAAATTAGTTCATCCCATATGAACAGACAGCATAGGAGGCTGGTCTCCGAAACTCACATTATTTAGCTCTAATTCTTTAGGATCCTAATGTTCATCTTGTCATTTTTATGATAGCCCATGGGTAGGTTAAGACTCTACCGAGTTATATGTGTACAATGGGCCTCCTCATGTGTGAACACAGACCTTCCTCTGCTCCTATGAACATTTTACTTAATGACATGCACACAAAGTCTAAATGTAACAAACTTAGAAAAGTGTTAAGGTGCGATATTTAATTAAGCCTCTGGTCATTCGGGAATTCAGAAGATGGCTCGCCGCAGTCCCCTGAAACCAGTGTGGTTAGAGCTGAGACAGGGCTTTTCCATTACACGATCAGATACCATTGTCAGTGGGACATAAATATTTGGCAAACGTTCTCTCTGCAGACATACATTTACTGCGTTGCTTTGTGTAAACGGCTTCCATAATGCCGATGATGCTGAAATCAAAAGCGCTTCATCTTGTACATTGTATGTAAATATTTTGCTGCTGAGACGTGACGTTAGTTTTGAAAACATAACAGTATGAAGGACTGCTCTCTATAAGGCAATGTTTTGTTAAACATTGTAACTCTAATGTCAACAGAACGAGCAACTGCTGAAAGGCTCATTAATAATCATAAATGATAACGAGGCGCATGCTAGGTCGACATTAGGTTCACGAGGACACCTCTGCTCCTGAGAATGTTGTGCTTTCCATTTCTAGTCATAAAGTCAGGCACTTGAGAAAGTAATAAGCCTAATGATCAGATTTAAGTGTGGGGAAGTCAAAATATAAAGTATTAGACAGGCTTTTTCTATCCTTTACGTATTAAAATGTTTACTTGAGATGAATGCAGAATTTATTTTGTGTTATCTATGTTTCTGATGTATTTAGTAATAAAATATAAATATTCATAAACATGAAATACTCATTGGATGTAATTATTTAAATGTTTTAATAATTGACAGTGAATTGCATAAACACTTAATGAGTATGGTTGCTTGCGTTATTAACTAAACTATTAATTAAAATTAAACCTGGTAAAATTTAATTCCCAATTTAAGTGAATTAAATTTGTTATATTTCTAATACCTTTCAAACACCATTCAATGTGAAATTGAGAGGTGATCATTTAATCTAGCGACAAAGCTGCTCTGGGAAAGGATCACATTGAAAGGCCTGTGTGATAGCTAGAAAGGATCAAATCCAAGGGTCTATAAGAAGGGATCACATTCAGAGGCCTGTGTGGTCCAGATAGAATGTAGAAAGAATGTAATGCAAACTTTTAAACCCAATATTCAGAAGGCAGTAGTGGTGTACTCCTTTAATTCTAGCACTTGGGAGACAGGAAGCAGAGCTCAGAGGAAGTAAATGTCAGACAGGATGTGACTTCTGAGTTGAGTTAGAGTGACGGGCAGGCAAAGTGACAAACCAGAGGAAGAGTTGGCCGAGTGAATCAGACTGAGGACCTGCCCAACTCTCAGGTTAGAAAAGTAGTCAGTCAGAGGCAGTCAGAGGAGAAGAGACACAGAAGCAGTCTGAGGAGTCTGAGGAGTTTGAGGCCAAGACACAGAGGCAGTTCAGCAGAAGTCAGTATCAGATGAGAAGAGTGAGTCAGTTTGAAGCAGAGCAGAGCAGAGCAGTTCAGAGAAGTTGTAGGAATCAATCCGAGTCTGCCAAAGTCAGAAGGGTTCAGTCAGAAACAATCAGCCAGCTAAGAAGGTCAGTTTGAACAAGTCTGCTTGGAGAATAGTTTGAGCCAGAATAGCAAGTGAGTTGCACCAGAAGACTCAGAGTTCATCACAGCTCTTAGTCCAGAAGGAGCTAGTCCGAGTGGCTCAGTCATCAGTAAGTCTTGGAGGTTTAAATGTTCTAAATTGTATGGAGGCTGAAGCCTTCCAGTTATGAGGTCACATTGTGGCCTATTTATCACCAGGAACTCCATTGCCCCAGAGAGCACAGTAAGGGCTGCTTTCTCTTGCTACTATGCACAGCCCAGTGTTCTGTATGTGACAGAAACAGCAGATGTTTCTGAGCACTTTCCATTCAACATGGAAAGTAGGTATCATATCACCAAACATGTATGAAAAAAACATGTCTTTTTCCTGTCATGTTATAACCTGTCATGTTATTCACATTTGGAATATATAACAATTATATCTCTCAGTAGCTAATGTGCCTGCAACCCATGAAGGGTTTCACAAATGTTGATGTGTTCATTCTTCAAGACCATGCAGTAGTGTAGGTAAGACTATTCAGGGAGTATAGGTTAAAAATTTTCAGGCTGGATATAATATATAGAAACAAGTTTTTGGTCAGAGAAACCAAAGGGTTGAGAAAATGTCAATAGCATTTTAATAACCAAAAACCTTATCAGCAACTAGTAGAGGCTTTTTGTCTGTTAAGTATTCACAGGAAAATAAAGAAATGGTTTATAATTGACATTTAGAATGCCCTAGAAAACATAATTCTTAAATTAGAAGAGGAAAAGTTATCCTTCTTGCTTGTGAATATTTACATTTGTATTCCAGAAGGTCTGAAAACTTGCCTTCAGACTGTTTGACTCTAAGTCACAGAGTGTGATCATCAGCTTTCAAACTCATCCTGGTAGATCTGAATTTAAAAACAGTAAATTCAGAGAAGGAAACTTGTTCCTTTATGTTTTAATCAAGAGAATGTGTGTGTCTAGGTATGGGTACCTAGTACAGGTGCATGCTGAGGCCAGAAGAGGGCGCTGGTTCCCCTGCAGCTGGAGTTCCAAGCAAGCCAGCCATCACACAAGGGTGCTGGGAAGCAAATTTGGACCCTCCTCAAAAATAGTGCACTCTCTTAGCCACTGAACCATCTCTCTGGGCCCCAGAAATGTTTGTTTTTAAGGCATGAATCACTTTCCCTACCACAATTGTTTTCATGTAGTTCTTACATGCATTTAAACACTGTTATTTAATACATTATTTAAATACTCTCTGTATTTTCTTTCATAAATAATGTGAAGTAGGCTTACAAACTTTCTCTCACAATGCTCAGTAAGAAAATAAGAGGTCAGAATGTAACTCAACTGAATCTTTGTAAAAAGACATTTCTTGAGGATGAAAAAGTGATCTAAATGCATGAAACACAAAATAAAAGTTCATGGATGTCAGTACAGTAGTAGGTTTATGTTGAAGCAGTAGAGCTGACGAAGTGTTACAGCATATTAGGAGAGGGCCCCAAATTTCACTCAAAGTTGACCTATTGAATATGAGTTAAAACAGAGCAGAGCTTATGGTGGCCAGCTGTTCCCTGCAGTAAATAAGGGCATCTCTCAGAGGACTGGCTGACAGTCACAAAACTACAGGTAACACAATGAGACCATGAATGAACTCACAGTTGTAATGTCCAACCAGACTCATGAGAAGAGAAGCAAGCAGAGTGCTTGGTGCACTTGGCTTTCTTCAGGGATGATGGAGCCTTTCATGGCAGATGCACAGTGGGGGCAAGGTGTCGCTCCCCACCTCTCTCTCGTGTGTGTGTGTGTGTGTGTGTGTGTGTGTGTGTGTGTGTGTCTGCGTGTCTGTGTGTGTGTGTGTCTGTGTAAGCTTTTGCCATGCTGTCCTGCCTCACCATGGCCTGAAAGATAGCAGACCCGGGACCACAGACTGCAAACTGGATAAACTCTGGGCCTAAACCTTCTACTCTTTACGTTGTTTCTCCTGGGTATTTTGTCACAGTGATGAAAGGATCAGACGGAAAAATCACTGACAAGTGGTGTTGCTTGTGTGACTGTACTGGACACAACGGTTCACACGCTTGTCGAATTCCTTATGGGGGGAAGAAGAGAAGCTCAGTGATGCAAGAAAAACACAGAGGAGTTCCAGAATGAAGTGGACAGAGCAGAGGATGATTGTGACAGCAACTGGGGGATCCACATGCTGACAAGGACCCCAGTAATGGAGACTGGCTCTAAGCACACAGAAGAAGCAACTCTCCTGGGAACATGTTTGGCTCTATGGAATTCATAGATTGAAGCCTTATGCCAGTGTAAATGACTTTTTTGGTGAGACAGAAGCTGGGTAAAGGAGGAATTAGATGTGAGGAAGCCAGGGAAAGTCCTGCAGCTTGGTCCTTACTGCTCCATCAAAACTGAGATGCAGGGGCACTTTTCCCAACTCCCACAGGTGTGTATTCAGGAAAGGTCTGCACACCTGGTATACACAAGTGCAAACACACACACACACACACACACACAGCTAAATAACTAACTAAGTAAATGTAAAAATATCATTAAAAAACCCAAGTCCAGCTGAGTAGATGAATACATTGTCTTTAAGGATTATCTTTTGCCGACTGAGTGGGTGATTGCAAGCTTTGGCTCTCTCTGGCTTTCTCTTTGTGTATCAATTGCCACTCTTAGCATAAAGTGCCTCCTTAAACAGAATAGAAAATCGCTAAAACTGGATTCCTGCTTTCTTCAGTCTTAAAATATCGAGCAGCATTTTAATTTTTTTTTACAATAAAGTGAGCTTATCAATTTATAAGGGAAAATAATAGCCTATGACGATAATACGGTTCTAGGTGGCACGTACCCTCTCAAACCATAGCTGGCAGTAATCTGTCCTAAGCCGCTACACACTCTAGGCGCATTGCTCCTGGGCGGTGTGTGAAGAAGGCACTTGAGAACAGCAGCAGGGGGTGGGGAGGGGTAGTGGATGAGGGGAGGCTGCCATTATAGTCAAAGCCAGTGATGCTGACTTATTTTCATTTTCAACTAAAAGCCAAGACTCTCCTGCATGCATAATGTTGTTCTTTAGAAATGCTTTCTATATATGGAGCTGAGCCCCCGTCCCTGAGGTTTCTTTGTTTGTTTTAATCTTGACAAAGAAGTGGATAAAGTAAAACTGAAAATAGCACATACTACTCTCTAGCCTGTTGGATGTCTCTCTTTTGAAGAATTTCGATGTGATTTTTTTGGTCCCTTCACTATGCATACTAAAGATCCTTTGCTTTATGAAAACTCACACAAATGTCTCACATCAGACCTGCGATATAACTTGGAGTCCAGGGATGGAGACTTTCTATTACTGGCTCTTTAAATCTCTTGTTCTTCATCCTCAGGTCCCTGCACTTGCAAGTCTTTTGTTTAGTCTTGCTTTTATCAGGCTGTTTGAAAAGCAGTGACATTAGTGAAAGGTGCTTCTTTGTACTGGCCCCAACGCACTCACACTGCTGGGCTTCCTGTCAAGGGCTCTGGCAACCTGGTTCCTTAGTGGTTGGATTCTCCATCTCTCTTTGACAGTGGGAGGTCCAGTAGCTTAGGAAACTGGACCTAGGGGCTTTCCTCAACATTGCTATTAATAAGCTGTAGTGTTTATAATGGCCAAGTTGTTAAGGTATTTTGCCCTTCTTGCCTCATTCTTTCTGTTTTCCTTTTTAATGAGAGGAGCTTTGATCGTTAAGCACTCTGTAAATCACATCCTACACCGGACATTTTACCTGAGCGTTTCACGTAAAGCATTTAATGACACCGTGAAGTAGGTCTTATTGTGTCTAGTAAAGCACACCAACATTCGCTTCCTTGTGTTTGACAAAACATGAGTTTAAAGGCTGGAATGAAATCGCAGATGTGCTGACATCACAGCCAAAGCTCGAATCACGGAACACCAAGCTAGCCCTCGGTGAACGTGAACTTGTAGGGACAGGGGCACTCGTATTCTCTACTCCATCACTGTTCTGTCCTCGCAATTACACTCATCTCCCCAGCAACACTGACAAGTTGGAGAACTCCCTCAGTGGCCCCCCGCCCTTTGGGAAGACGTCCTAAAGAAATGTGTACAAATGTTCGTTTAGATGCTCTCCTTATTTTCTTATGTGAATTTTGCTTTATGGTTTGAAACAATGTAACATGACCAGGCTAGAGAGATACATCAGTGATCAAGAGCACTGACTACTTATGTAGAAGACGTGGGTTCGTCTCTTGGCACCCAAATCTGGCAGCTTACAACTACTTATGACTCCAGTTCTAAGGCATTTGATGCCCTTTGGCTTCCACGGGCCCCTACATAGATGCGGCATGCGTACACCCATACAGGTGCAAGCACATACATATAGATAAATAAATAAATCTTTTAAAATGTAACACAGAATCTACCTTCTAAACACTACCAGTGTCGAATGTCAAAGCATCAAGGGTATGCACATGGCTCTGTACCGGGTCTCAAAAGGCTTTCATCTTGTGAAAGTGAAACCCAGAGAACTCAGAGGCTCCCTTCTGCTCTCCCCCAGCTTCAGGCAGCCTCTATCCTGCTCCCGGCCTATCTATTGCCTTCTCTGTATTTAACAAAATTCCCCCAGCGTTCGGTGAGGGGGATATGTGTGACTATTTAAGGCCCATCCAGGCAATTCAGGACACTTCTCCACTTTGAGATACCTATGAGGAGACATTAAACAGAGGTGTGAACTGACGGGGTACTGTTCTCTTGTGAACACAATCCCTCAGGGCTTCCTGAATCTGGACACCAATTTCTTAGCCACGTTTCCTTCCTGCTCAACTTTTGCCAGATCAGACATGGCTCCAGAAAGCCCATCACATATTGAAAGGACTCCTCAATATACACCCCTTAATCTAGTCAATTGACCATGGGTCTTGAGGAAAGTTCTGGTTGGTCTCTTCTAAGACAGAACCCCTAAGACTCCTAAGAGATTTTTCTCAATCATGCTCCCATGGGGTCATTCAAAAGACAAGAAGATTCCTTTTGCTCAAGCCACCTTGATAACATTAATAAGTATTTTAAAAGACTCTCAATTTGACAGTTACAATTGTTGTGACTTTAATACTTATAGAGAATGAAGAGGACTTAGAACCCCCAGTCTCTTTGGCACCCATTTAGAATCAGACATAAGAAAACCACACACCATCAAGACGCAGAACACAGTCCTAGTTAAGGAGCGCAGGAATCCCAGTGGTTCTGTGAATCAAGGGCCACCCTGTGTCAATGAAGAACTTTCTGAAATACAATGTATAGTGGTGTGGTGATATCTCTGCCTTATTATTCATCTCATGTTCTATCTTTTGCTTTGGGATTGTTGTTTTTGAGGTATGTGGCAGAGAATTTATCAATTTATGGAGCATGTGTTTAGAAGAGGAATCACATCCAAGAAATAGCACCCTAGGGCGTAATAATGCCTGTCTCGTGATCTGCTGGGATTAATCCTTAAAGTCTTGGCATTTTCAGGGCCCATGGGCAGATGGAAACATGAAACCTCAGAGAAATGATGGAGGATTGGGGGTAGACAAAGAATTTTATACATACTTCTCACCAAGAAGATGAAGTAGAATATGTCTCCTTTGGCCAAAAGATAGAAACAGAAGAGACCCTGTCAGTTCTTCTGTCTGGAGCCTTAAGACATGGCTGGTGCATTCTTGCACTGCTTGAGGAATGCATATGTTTAAATCCCAGTGACCACGCTGTACCATCACAGGAAGAGCCACAGGCAGACACCATACCACACAGTGCTGAGGTGGTAAATGGTAGCCAGAGTGAACTGGAAGCCATTGGAGGGAGCTGTCCCGCTGTGCATCACCTGCCACTGTGAGGTTCTCTAAGTAAGGTCCACCCCTCCCATCTGCTCCCCATCAAACTCATGCACTGAGAAATGATTATGAATCCTGTTTAGCCGCTATGTCTGCTAAGGATATTTGTCAATAGATAAATGAAAAAGAGGCATCTTATTTTACTTGAATAAGTCTCTGGAAAATTCTGAGCCAGTTTATTCTAGAATTAGCTGCACAATCATGATTACCTTTTCCAAACACTCTTAGACTCCTGACATGCTTCTCTCTAAACTAAAGGGAAAAGGAGTTTATTACCTGGCCAAGCGCCTCTTGATTCACTCAGCGCTTATTTTATCTTTGATATATAATCGGTATGCTTCCTGAACACATAAATTTCCATTTCTTATGACTGACACTTCACCGCCCCCTTTTAAGTAACACAACAAAAATCTGAAAGCATTAAAAATTTGTACCAAATGTGTTGATAAATTATGTGTGACTCATATTGATATTTGACCAAATTTCTATCAGAGATTTTTTTTAAATGAGTAAGATCTTAGCACTAACAGGTGGAAGAAAACCATGTCCATTTAAGACTCTCCCAAGCACTCTGACATCAGGTCCTCAGAGCCAGTTAGAAAATGCCAATACAATTTCCATGTGGGAAAGAGAGAGAAAACCCAGAGATTGATGTAATTTACTTGATATTTAATACATGTCAGTCTCTACTAGTCCATGTGGGTGAAATGTTTTCACAAGGTAAAACACACACTAATATAAGGTATTCTTTTTATTCTTTCAACTAGTATAGGTCCCACACCCGTGGGAAGACTCTGCACTGCTACTAAGGTAGCTTCGCAGAGAGGCAATCATTTAGTATGTTAATTCATAAAATATCCCCCCTTAAGAGAGTTGATTATATGTATAATTCTACCTGTTCTATCCACAAGTCAATGGAAAGTGCCCTTTGTAACAAGTCTGTAGTAAAGATGGCGGGCATGGTGGTACTGGTAATGTCTGTTTTGATATTACTCCTTATCTTTCTCTTGGTGTAACAATTCTTCCAATGAGAAATGTGTCTCTGGGCTGGGCCAGACCCTCATGAGCAGATGGGCAGCCCTTCCTTTCCCTTCCCTTCCCTTCCCTTCCCTTCCCTTCCCTTCCCTTCCCTTCCCTTCCCTTCCCTTCCCTTCCCTTCCCTTCCCTTCTTTCTATTTCTCTCCTCAATGCCTGCACATGATGAGCAGAATGAGTTCTTGGAGGGAAAGACATCTGGCATGCTAGAAACTCAAGGCCAAAATCAGACTGTGGTGCCAGATGAGAATCAATTGGTAGAAAAGCAAGGGCTGTGTCTGTGATAGTCTGAGTTTTAAAATGATATTTGAAGGAGATGATGGTGTATCAGCAATTAGCTCCTTTCTCAGCCCCGGTTTCATAGGTAAAAATGCAGCTTAAATTTCATATCTCATTGCAGCAACCTACAGACCTGAGGAATAGTGGCCAGAATCCTACCAAATACAAAATGCAATCACAGACAAACACCAACGAAAGTCCCTAACGTTATATAATTTTACACACTGGCATTATAGTTATACCTAAATTGTCAAAGATGCTTTTCTCTGAATATTTATTAAATATAGCCATTAAATATAACATTAAATGAGCAATCTATTTCCAAAGGAAATGCTCAAGGTTTGATATTTTCTTCATAAGTGGGTAGGACTTTACCTCATTGGATGTTTTTGTTGAAAAATTGTCAAGTTTTATCAAGCTTCAAGATGCATATGTTTTTAATTATGTTCGGAGAGATCATACAGTTGGAAACAGTTACTCTCACAGTGCACTGTGAATCGGCAGGCCTTGATTGCTTACCCAGTAGGATGCCTTTGAATTGGTTAAATCAAATAACTGTCATGTTGGACAATCCAGAGGGGACTAATGAAGTCGATGGAAGCTGGAGAAAAGCCAAAGCAGCTCTGAAATAGGAGGAAGAGAACCGTGAAAATGTTAAAGCGTTCAGCTCCCATGCAAACATACATCTGTCCCCATTATGCCGCGAGCATTCGTCATCCAAGGGTACATCATGAAGGAAGACTATCAGATGGATAAGCAGTTAGTTTAGCACCAATAACAAAGGACAAACCATCTAATCTTCTACAAACCACCTTCACTTGACTACACTGGAAAATTCAATTTCAAAAGATAGAAGCATAAGCTTCGTCATTTTTAATACCTACCAGTGCCAAAAAAAAGTTTCTTTTGTGTGAAATACTAGATATCAGTAATAAATCTCAATTAAAAGCAAAATTATAAAGTATCTGTAACATTATAGATTTTACACTGATATAATATTAAGTAACATGGACTAATAGAAAATGTAATTTTTAAAAGGATACAGAATAAGACCTATGGAATTGAATCAGTGAACAATAACTTAGTCTCCCTAAAATCAAATAACATTTTGGTCCAGCTGACTGCCCCACATATTAATAGTATGGCTTTTTTTTTCCTTTTTCGATTCACGTTTAATTTTGATGTGGTTTTTGTTTGGATTTTTTTTTGTGTGTGTGTGTGTGTGTGATCTATGGTTCTTTGCTACTGTTGGGTTTGGAATATTACAACCTTAAGTGAACACACACTGATTCCCTTACCCCCTCAAGGTGAAAGAGAACAAGATTTCTGGAACTCTGAATGCAAAGCATGAAACTTCTTTGCTTTCTTCCTTTACCTAAATTAAATTGGTCTTGATCACCATTTCTTTCCTTGTAACATTTCAGGGAATGTTCACCTTTTAAATATTGTCATTAATTAATTGCCAATACTACTGAACACGAGAGCAGCTCACTTCATTGCTGACAGTCATGGCATTCCTCCCAGTGCCAATAGAAATCATACATTTCTATGAAATAAAACCCTCATGAAGATTTACCATTTTATCTAGAAGATTGAGTCAATGACTTTTGTTCTTATATTAAAACTCCTTTCAAAACTTGTCCTGCTAAGTTCCTAAATTTCTTTTTAATTCCTTTCTTTTCTGAAAGAACCCTGTGTTCTTAGGTGTTATATGGCCACCACCATATATTGCACAACCTCTTGATTCCCATGGCTACATTTTCCCTAAAATACTGAGAAAGTATCCCTATCAACAGTGGAGGCATTTCTAAACACTCTTGTCAACGCTCCATAATTTTATTCAGTTTCGGTAATATTACCTAATTGTGTATTCATATTACATTTGTCCTCAGAATTTTTTAACAGTTAAGAAAATTAATTTACTAAGTTAAATATGGGGCTGTAGAGATGACTCAGCAGTTAAGAATGCAAACTGCCCACAAAGACAACCTGATTTGAGTTCCCAGAACCCAGGTCAGAAGGGTCACAATAACCTGTAACTCTAGCGGCAAAGGATCCGGTACAATCTGATGCCTCTGTGGACAATGTACTCACATAGACATAACCACGCACAAACACACACACACCCCACACACAGGACTAAAAACTAATATTTAAAAAATAAAGAGCAGATATAAGCCAATATAATTAAAATGCAATTTGTGATTTCACAACACCATCTGAAGCATCTTACAGATGTGAAATGCATTCATTCAGCTCAGCGGTTCTGATCACATAAATGAGAAAGATGAAATGGAAGAAAATGTAGAATGTGCTGAAATTCACAGAAGCAAAGCGTGACATTGGGACTCTTCAAGCCAGCACTTCAGCAGCAATGACACAGGAGAACATAAAATGGGACCATTCAAGCAACTGCAATCCTCCTTTGCTGGTGTATATCAAATATTTTAAAAATAGTAAATGAAAAGATTACCTCTGAACCTCTATGTAAAGTACAATCCTTTTACTGTCACCTTCCAACAATTCTCCTGGGAACTTTAAGTATTGCTCAGATTGTCAGCAACTGGATGATTGTGTGTGTCTGTGTATACACAGTTACTTCCATTTAAATTCTTATTTCTCTTTCCCAAACCAAAAGCAGTATATTTATTTAATAATAAAAGATATATTGGGTACTCTCTGAATTATTGTAAAAACTTGGATCCATTGTCATTAACTTAGCAAGTAAATGTGCAGAATCTATATTGTGTCGAAAGACAGTGTGATGATAGAAAGACCATAAGTAGTCCAGTGAAATATATTTTATCTGATGGAATGGAAACTAAATGTAGAGGCGAGATAAAAAGAAACGAGAAACAAACAAAAAGAAATAAAAGACAACAAACAGATAAGCTAAGCAAATTCACCCTGTACCGGGGCAGAGAGGAAGAAGCAAAGGTGTCTGGAAGTTTCCATTTCAGTCTTGGTTGCCTGAGAGGATGGCACAGAACCTGGTGTGAGAGAACCTGTTATGTGGATATCTTAGGACAGATTATTTCAAACAGAGAAAAACTATCAACAACCGAGGTGAGTATGTGCCTGGACTACACTGCAAACTATAGTTGCAGGTGGAAATATCATGAACCGGAGGTGATGGAGAAGAGAGGTCAGGTAGGCCTTAGCTGCAGGTAGGCCCTTAGCTGCAGCGCCCTGTCAAAGAAGCAGGTGATGATGGGTCTTGACTACAAAACCTGTGTGTCCACGCAGCCTCTCCCTTTATTTCTGTTTCATGCTGGGAAGACCTAGGCAGGAGTGAAGAAAGACGAGAGAACTTTACAAATTTAATTTGTCAAATGATGTAAGCAAAAGTAAAATAACACTCAGCGAGGGGCCTCCAGAGAAGTGAATAGAAGACTGTGTTGAAATATAAACCACTGAAGTCCACTGATGCTTAGGGGCCCGGTGCTGGAGAAAGGGAGCCCCTGATGACATCTGACCTCAACATTTAAAGAACAGGCTTATCATTTCCTGAGAGGAGACTGAAACCTTCAGAGGCCTGCATGAGCTCAGTGTGGGGCACTGCAGTGTAACACTGAAATTCTAACAGTGTCCAACAACCACATCCCACACCTGCCTCCAGGACTGGTCTCGTTCAAGCCAATATCATCTCTCTATGGGTTACTGCAACAATTCCTGGCTAACTTGCCTTCCTTTTTGCCTCCTACGTGAATTCTCTCCACTCCCGGTGGTAATCACTGCAAAAACTATACGGAGTGAGTCAAACTGTCTCACTCCTACAGTTCAACCTTCCTAATTTGTATAAGCCGGAGGTTATCACGGCCTCTTACTTGGCAAGTAACACCTCTCCAGTCTCCTCTAAAACCAGCATGTCAGACCCTCCTAGCAGGGCCAATGTGTGTTTTTATCATCAGTCCGGGGAATTGGCTCCTTTTGTTCTTTAAGTTGAAAATCTGCCAAGGTTTGGGTGGGGCTAGCTTGGGCCTGCAGCTAGGCATAGCTCAGCTCAGCAGGGACGGGAATGCATCTCAACTGCAGAGAAACTATTCTGCATTTGCTAAGTTTGGGCTCAGTTTAGAGCCTCAAAAAGCAAAAATTAAAACAACAAAATATGAGTAGACACAATGAAAAAAACGAAAGGTCTAGAAAATGTAGAATGAAAATAAAATACAGGAAATAAAATGAACGAATTTAAACCAAACAAAGATGAAAAGAATTAGAGAACGCACAAGCAGCAACAGAAAAGTAAGGGTGAAAGAGATTCAGGGGGGAAAAATATAAAGAAATGAAAAAAAAAAGAAAGAGGAGGAAAAAAACATGAAACATAACATTATGACAAAAGAAGAAACGGCAGAGAAATAACAATTAGAGAAGAAACAGAGGAGGAAAAATAGAAAAGAAAATTGAAAATCCACGAGGACAAACTTCACTGCAAAAAATCAGTTTAGGGTACATTGCAGGCCTGGGTGCGACTTTTAAATTGGTGAAGTTTCCGGAATGTGTCATGCAAGACTCTCTCCACACTCTCAGAACACGGAAAGGTTCTGACTAAGATGGGGTGCAGTTTGACCACCCTAAAGGACTAGCCTGATGCACTGGACTCAGCGTTTTTACACATCACTGTGGAAATGAAGGGGGTCAGACAGGAAGCTAAGAAGAGGAGCAGTGGATTTGTTTACACGTAAGCAAAAGGCTCATGAGAACAGTTTACACGGGGAACTTGTGAGCAAGACAAGACCATCCTGTACAGAGGAAGCAGAACCTCTGGATAGAGATAGGGTTTATGGAGCAAAGACGGACGCTGTGCTCTGCCCGCAGTGGACACCACAGCACAGTGACCACACTCCAGACACCGTGAGATAGGCCCTCTGAGTGAAAACAGCACATCTTTGTTCTGTAATTTTTTTTCCCTGCATCATTCGTTTATTTCATAAAAGTCATTGAAAGTAACTTAAAATCAAAATTATTCATATTCCAGTAAGAAAGTTGTTAACAAAAATACTCATCACCATGCAGGGTGGAAGTAGAATTGAGGTCTACGCAATGAGCAAGGCAGAAGACACAGAAACGAAGGATACCTTAGAGAAAGGAGCTTGTTACAAGCAGGCTGGCTGGAGGCAGGAGGTAAGGCCAAAGAAAGATGGCCTTTGGGTCTTATGGGTCTTTGGTTTATGGTTACAGAATATTTCCTGGGAATATTAAATTATTTCTATGTGTTGGAAAAACACACAGAAACGCATGTTAATTTTATACATACAAATTTCATCACTCTACACTTTGTTTGCAAATGGTAGAAAGCAGACTTAAACTAAAATCTGAGAGTTGAATTCCAGAGCCAGAAATGCCATGCACCCTGGACCCAAGCGAGGTAAAAGAAACATTACCAATACAGTTTGCAATGTGGGTCTTATCGATAATCAAGTTCCTTTACAGTACAAATAAAAAGAGCCATAAAAAGAGGGAAGCCGATTCTTCTGGGAAGCAATCGAGTTTAATTAACTCTTTATAAGTGGTGTGATAATTGGCAGCATTCAAACTGCTGACAGCTATGCTTTCTCCATTCTTTTTTTATTCCCTTTTTCCCCATGCTTCTTTTAAAGGAAGATCAAAGCTTTTATATTGAGTGAATGCTAATGGCGCATACATTCATGTGAGACACTCTAAAGTCCTTGAAAAGCCGTGCATGAGAATGTTCTTTATTCCCAAATGTCTGCCTGTTAGTGTATTTGACACTATTAGCAGGAATTATCTCTATTCCCCTTCTCCTTTTAAAAAGAAAACAAGTCTACTTTAACATTTTGAAATGTTGGTTAAAATGAGAGTTGGGTAACCTTTTTGCATCTCGCATGGGATCCCTACTTTGAGCTGCAAATCACCACAAAGTTAATGGTTCTCTTTGCCCTGCACATGCGCCTTTGTCCACATTGTGTGCCGCTAGGAGGGCCTGAGCCTGCCACACAAGCTTGGGAAAGTGATTAGCCCCTCTTGTGGAATATCTGTAGCTCTGACAGGTGGGAGGTGTTGCTCTTGCAGTTTGTAAAGAAAGAGTGGAATATTTTCTATTAGACAAAAAAAAAAAAAAAAAAAAAAAAAAACATTTCCCAGATTCTTACGTGATCAGTTTTGTGGAAAAGAATAAGATTTACTCCTGCAGCTTTCGCAGGACTGGGGTCAGGCTCTTGCAGAAAGCACAAGCAGATAAAGATGACAGCTGAGGAGCAGGCTTAGGAGGAATTAACTTCCTGAAGCTTCCAGTGTGTGGCCGTCAGGCTCTGCTCTCTGAATGCAGATTATATTCTAAATGTTTCTAAATGTTTATTCGAGCTACATCTCAAGGGTTACTGTGTATACTTGACACTGAGCCTGAGATGTAGAAATCACCCAGCTAGTAACTGATGGTCTTATTACTTCTGTTGAAGAAATATAAGAATAAAGAAAATATAAGACACAAAATATCTACGAGGTTCAGTGTTTTAGAGTTTTAGTAACTCTTTCCAATAATATCTCACATTCTCCTCTCAGAGCAAAAGAAATAAAGGTACTTCATTCCATTAAATGATACTAACTAGAAAAAATGCAAACAGAAGTTAGTATGACCAAACAGAACATTTCAGAAGGAAAAAAAAACTGACTTAGAAAGATCTCACCTTGTCCTGTGTCAGGGGAGATGCTTCCCATCAGTTCCAAGTACAGGGCAGGATTGATAGGGAAAACACTTCAACCAAGACTCAGGAAACAGAACCTTAACTTACCAGTGCTGAGAGGCTCAAGAACACTTGAGCAGAACGCACAGTGGGAGAGTTGGGGAGGGCCGCCTGCCTTGTGCTCTGGGCTCATCTTCAAGAGTACTGCAGAGGATAAATTCAAGGGAGCCAAAATGTCAGAGACTTGGACAAATAGGGGGTAAGCTTACCCTTGACTACGTTTGCCACCTGCCACCAATACACAAATAAAAGGCTGACGGAAAGTGGCAGCTTCGCCCCAGGACCTGGGGCTATCTTTTTACAGTGCTGGATATATATAAAAATATTCCATGAATTGAGACTAGTTGGGAGATTAAGATCATAGAAGTTTATTTTGGTCAGAGTATTCAGAAAAACCTCTTGGAAGTCAAGGATTATCTCTGTGAAGAACGATATACAAGGGCAATCATGAAAGAGAAGAAGACTTTTCTAATAATGGCCTCCTATGCCGGTGCGTTGTCCTGGTTATTCTGTATTTCAAGGACCATCTTTTGCTTGATGGTGACATTTGTAGAAGCCACTCCATGTTCAACCTCCTGCCTACTGTCTGGTAAAACTACATCTATTTCTGAAGTATAAACAGCGAGCATTGTCCTCAATTCTATTCTGGCTGAGCAACGACTGTTATTCAATATATGAATATCTCCATGGTTCTCTATGGTAACAAAGACATGTTCTGGCAATGATTGCAGTGAGTCCCGTGATTGAAAGTGTGATAAGAATATTATTATTATTGTTGTTGTTGTGTTATTATTATTATTAAAGTCCAGGCCTTCTGCCAGCATTTTAGAAACCCATCTTTTTCTTAAGCCTGTGATCTTATTGAACTGAATCTTTTAAAGGAAGAACTCCCCTAGTGAGGAAGGTTACTTTCTATTACAGATTATTCTGGAACATTTTGCAATATGTTGGCAAATGATCAGTGTTAGGGGGTTCCTTTTCAAAGTTAGATTGGGAACTGATTAGTAAAATGTACAACAACCAACTCTTAGTATTCAAAAATGTGTGAAGATCTGAGCTCAGTTGTGGACTAGTTCGTCAAAAACAACCACAGTGTACCCTCATTCCAGCAATGAGCTGCCATTGAGACTTCACAAGGTCACTCAAAATCAGTTTAATTTAACCTGACTGGCAAACCCATGTTCTTAATCACTTTATTGTGTTATTAAATTTTCAGTTACTCCAATATAGCTGGTTACAGCATCAAAAAATTCTAACCCCAATATTCTTTTTCTGAGTTCGAGTCATGTTGTATGTGTTGAGAAGTTTTCACAGGTCCTATAGAGTTCTGCACATCTAACATCATTCTCTCCATCAGAGATAGAACTTACGGCATTATGTGTATCTAACATCATTCTGCCTATCAAGGGCCTTATGCTTTTCTTTGCATGGGCTCACCCAAATTTAAGGAGCTATCTCAAACACCTGTCACTTAAATATGACATCGTTCATCTCTAGAAGGGAGGTTAGGACACAGCGACCCAAAATCATAAGATTGCACACCAGACTCTTAAGGGCTCTTGTTTCCACTCTGAGCTGATTTAGGATGAATAGCCTATGTTCCTTTTGCTTCTGGCCTGGGAGAGATCTCAGCCAAGCTGCTGAGGGAGTGAGGCATCTCTTTGGATGTGCCAAGCCCAGGATGAGTATGTGAAATCTTATGTTTGGTTCATGGTGCCTCCTTTCTCTCTGAGAAGACAGTTGACAGGTGGATACAGGTCACTTTCTGTTGGCTAAGCCAACAGTATGCTCTACCACAGAGTCTTTGTAAGTCCCTCTAGGCCTATTATTGTCTTTCTGAGCCACTGTGAATGAATGAGAACCAAGTCCTAATCCTTACCATCCTTTGGGGAAGGAGATGATCTCTGTTTGAGGATGGAGGCTGGCAGGGGTACTGATTAGGTCATCTGTCACCAGGATATGTTCTTGTTCCCAAATGACCTTGCACAAACACATGCCCTGGCCCACTTTAGAGTCCTGTGCATAAAGCTGCTATGAAAAGTAGCAGCTTGTCCTGGGTATGTAACAGTTGTAGTGACAATACTTAGCAGCTGTAAAACACAGGAACATCTCCAAGTAGAAACGAGTCCATGCTGGTTACATGCAATAGCAGAGGAAAGAAAGCAAACTCAAGAAGCTTGCTCCTTTGTTCCCTCCTGTTTGGGTCCACCAGGGACATCTGCTGGGTCTTTCTTTTCCTCCAGCTGTGTGTTCTAACTACCTGGAGTCACCAGTCTTCATCCTGAGACTCTGCCATATACCAGGCAGAGGAGAAATCCTAGAAGATACAGACTCTGTGGATGCGTTGGTTGGTTACACTGAGCAACGTTGAGAGTCGTGGCTCACATTGGTCAACACTGGAGCTGGCATTGGAATAAGGTTAGAGCTGTGTATTCTCCTGTCCTTCTCATTGCAAGAGACTATAAGAATCAAATTGTTTGTGCTATAAAGGGTCCATTTCATTACCTTTAAATTCTTCACTACAGAATATAACCCAAATCAATGATCTCTCTTCAAGATTTTCTAATGACTGAATCCACATGTTAGTAAATGTATGTTACCTTTCTCACTGCTGTGCCGAGGAGGGCTAACTTAAAGAAGGAAGGATGTACTCTGGTTCACAGTTTGGTGGGGCAGTCCATGATAATGGAGATGGTACCTGATGGCAGTGGGAGTGGCTAGCAGCTACCTGTTAAGATCACAGTTACTTGCTCACATTTGTGGGGGTCAGGATACAGAGATAGTTTAGTGAGAAGCTGGGAAGGGCTAGCACCATCAAGGTCTGTATCCCAGGAACACACTTCTTGTAGCTAAACTCCACTTTGCAAAGGTCAAAAACTTTCAAAAACCTTACCACCAGCTGATATTCAGGTCTGAAAAGCATGAGCCTATCATTTTACATCTAACCTACAATGCTAAACAATTACATAATATATTGTAGACATGACCAATACTTTTCTAGAAAGAACATACTGAATAACAGCAAATGAACATTATCTAGGTGCACAAAAGCAGATTTTCACACACACACACACACACACACACACACACACACACACAGAATTCCTGAAGACATAATTCAGCTTGGGAGAGCTCCCTCTTAAAAACTTTCAGCTACAATAATTGCCAAAATAAAGTTCTAGCACCAAATCAGTGTTGTGTTTTGAGAAAGAGCCCTTTAATAATTCACAAACACTCCATCTGCAGAAAGCTTAGCGATGCCAATAACAGCGCCATTACTGGGGCACAGTGCTATCTAGTGTATTGGCAAACCACACTTAACAGAACAAATATTTTTGGCTGTAGAGAGGGAGGCTCTCCAAACACAAATTAATCTCCTTAATGCATTTTCCTTACCTTCATGAGAAATCCATTATGGGCTCTTAAGTCACACTCCACACATTGTTAGGGCTTTATATGATGTGGGGTTGGCACAGGGCTGGTTTTTCTTTCTCACTGTGGGTATAAAAACAATGAGCTGGGTGGTTTGGAGCCAGACTCCTTAACCACTAGGTGAGAGCTGGTTATCCCGAGGAGCTGCATATTCCTAACACACAGACCTCAAATATCTGTTAAGAATTCGAATGTACAGTGCAACACGGTCTTCACATGTGTGAACTTTTCCAAGTATCCAGAAGACTGTCAGTGGCCTCTCTCTCTTATACACCCTGATCCTGTAAATGGACTAAAGAAAAAGGGTCCTGACATGAGGCTGATTGGTTCCATTCATGCCCAGCCCCTTGTCTGAGTATGCAATGCCACGAAGAGACCTTGGGACAGAAGCCATTGCAGAGTGTGGCTGGAAGGGCTCCATATTTCTTCAGTACTACACTGTGTCTAACCTTCATGGTGCGTGCATTTATTTACAGTTTGTATAAGCTGAGGGTCATTTCCTCAGGACTAGATTCCTTCATCTGCATGGAGTAGCTAAGTGTACACCACCTTTCATAGGTTAGGATGTGCAAAAGCCTGTCATTGTCATGCCCTGTTAGTATTTGATGGAACAGGAGAACCTCCGTGTGGCAGATATGTGATCTTTACAATAGTGCCTAAGTTTGGTGACAGAACCCTCTCCACCTTTCTTCGGTGTCATTAGTTTGAGAAGTGTAAAAACCACTCAGAAACCGCTCAGATTTTATTTTCTTTAAAACGGAGGTCAACAATCAGTCTTCAGTATAGGTTGGAATAGAACCTCTGTCCTAGCAGTGATCACAGCTTCTGTGAGATGTCATCAAGAGGCAGAACACAGGAAATGCTTGCCACCACTTGCCAGACATTTCTGTTGGAATGGCAAGAGGCATAGGGATCTTCAGCAAAATCTTCCATTGAGTATTCCTACAGCGCTCCAGGAGCGGGGAAGCCACTGATACCCACACGAGGGATCCATCACATTCTTCAATTTCAGGCCAAGTGTTTCCAGACACGTTGCATAAATACATCACAGGGCCTAGACATTTAGGGTTGCCAATCTATGGCCTCAAACATGACTATTTCACTATCAAAGCAGATGCTGGAGCATCAGGTGGGTATCTCCACATTCTGTGACCGTTCAACTACGTAAGATAAGCAGAGTCATCATATTAAAATGTAAAGCCGCCAAGAAGTGCTCTGACTATGGCCTCAGAGCCACTGCATTCATTATGTAAGGTCACATAATGCTGGAATTATTCTTTTTTTTTTTTTCAATTAATTGTCTCCAGCAGTCTGTGAGTTATCTGTTTCTCATGAGCGCTAAATCCCCCAAAAACCTAATGTGTACGGTGACTTCAGTTTCCTAAACTTTGCAGTTAATGAGTTTTCTAGCATAGTGACTACAAGCCAATGTTCTTTTTGCAGTAAACTTAGCAAAAGAAAGTATTTTATCTCTAAAACATCAGCTTAATCGTTACTGATTTCATTTAGGGAGCACTTTCTCTTCCAGCTGAACAGATGAGAATACAGAAAATGGGTAAGCCTCTCTCTTTCTGCTCTCTGTCCACTACAGCTGACACGAATTAGGTCATGTAAATTTCTTGCTTAAATTTAAACCAACCAAACAAACAAAAATCTGAGCATTGCTGAATGCATTTATAGTCACCAGCATGGTGTCTGCCTCTTTCCTCATTTCTCCTTGTACTGTTGGTTTTCTTGCAGAGTTGCTTGTCTTTTTAACGTTACTAGGGTTCAAGAGCTCAGGCCTGCTGCTTGCATGGCAAATGCTTTCCCCGCTGGACTTTCTCACCAGTCCACCTGTAGGCATGTGACATTGCAAGTAAGAGAAACATTGCAAGTGTGATTGTGGATCTTTAGATGGGATTAAGATTAGTCTGGAGTATCTAGCAGGGTTCAATATAGTCACATATATGCTCACAGGGGACTCAGAAGCATCAGAGTCAGGGAATGAAGATGTGATGACGGAAGCCTAGGTCAACGAGGAGAGGGGTGCCTCTGTCTATAAACGATGGCGTGAAAGGAGTACTGGAAAGATGGCTCTGCAGTTAAGAGCGCCGGCTGCTCTGCGGAGGACCCAGATCAGATTCCCAGCACCCACACTGAAGCTCATAACTATGTACAGCTCAAGATCCAAGGGGTCAAACTCCTTCTTCTGAGCTCCATGGAAAACAGGCCCACACATGGTAAACTGATACACACCTGTCGGTTCCAGTTCTCCCTCGCAGTCGCCGCAGCTCCGTCCCAGCCAGGAGTCCCGCACCCATCCATGCAGGCAAAGCAGTAAAACATATAAAATAATAAAATAAATAAGCCTTACAAAAAGAAAAGATGGGGTGAGAAGCCATGAAGCGAGGATCATGGGAGGCCTCTGGAAGTCCAGAAAGGCAACGGAACAAAGTCCCCTAGAGCCTCAAGGATGAGGGTTAGCCATTTAACACCTTGATCTTGATTCATCCAAGCAGATTATAAACTTCTGGCGTCCAGTTTGCAGGGTGATTAATGAGTGTTGTTTTAAGATCCTGCATTGACGTCAACCTGCTATAGAACATATCAAGCCAGTAGTTCCCTCCATTTCCCAACATACACCAGCCTCCCCTCCGTTGAGGGACCTTTTCTCTAGACCCCAGGCACAGGAAAGAGGGCATTTCCTAAGCTTGCACCTCTCCTCACCCTTAGTCTCCTGAACCAACCAAGCACTTTAGTAAACAGTTGCTGGACAGATGAAGTATTAGATTAGAACCTAGGAAAGTAAACAGAATTGTTTTAAAAAAAAAAAGATTTAATAATAGAGTTAACCCCTTGTTCTATGAAAGACTATTTTAAAGAAAATGTCTTCCAGCAGCATTCCAAGTATATGATTGCTGTAAGCTTTTTAATCCTTACCCACATTGCCCTACTGTGCAGAGTCCTACTCAGAAAGACTTAACAAAATAAGAGAGGAGAGGAGAGATGTATGAAGCCCCAAAAGCCCGTCTTCTTCAAAAATGTTAAGTAAACAACCACCACAAACACCAGCAAGCTACCCTCTGAACTGAGCAGAACCGCCCTCCCACATGCACAGCTCCCAGGATCTGCAAGACTCCCATGTCTTAGAGGAGTGGGACTGTTAACAGGGGGAATGGTCACCAGGGATTGTTAGAAAGGTGGAAATTGATGCAATTGGGTTTAGAACTGTGAGAATCAACAATCCTCACATCCTAATAAGAGCCTTGGATACTCAGAGGAGTAAAAGTGAAGCTAGCTATTTTACAACCTTGGAAAGACTGACATTGGCCTAGAGAAAATGCAAAAGTGGCTAGCACCTATTTACTTCATAGGAATGGTTGTTACAGTCCCTCACTTCATTGCCCTGCCCTGTCTGTTGTGGAAGTTTATTTTTAATTGTGTTTTAAATAATTATTTTTGTACACTGTTGGAAAAAGGAATGAATAGGCTTTGGCATTTTGTATTGTCTGCAGGTGTTGGATTTCTGTGTGTGGGGGGGTGTTTGATTGCTTATGATCTGCACCAGAGGAGTTCTGAATCAATAAAAACACCTGAAAGACCCTCGAGGGTCTAGCCAGGATGGCACTGGCCAGGATAGTGGTTCCCTCTGCTGAAGTCTGACAGGTTATGAACCTATGAATAATGAGTCCTTCTCTTCCTTGTTGAGCTTACATGGTATCTAACAACTACAAATGGTGCCCAACATGGGGCACGACATAATGCCAGTCACATCCAACATGGAGACAAAGAAGAAGAAACAGAATCTACAGACCTCTCAGAGTTTGTTTAGTTTAGTTTAGTTTTGTTTTGTTTTGATTTGTTTTCCGCTAACCTGTCCAGATACTATGAGGCGAGGTGGTCCTGATAAGACACATCTGCTATGGTGATGAGAACTCCATCCCATGAGAGAAACCTTTCCTGCAGACAAGGACAAACCAGACTATGTCTTAAAATCTGGAAAGTGTTTCCTCAGGGTAAGCATATAGAATCTGTCCTCCAGAACTGGCCAAGGTTGTATCTCATGCTGGCAGCTGAACTTGGTACTGTAAGAGTCACCCAGCTGGTGCTGGTTTTGAAGACATGAAGGGATCATGGAAAGCAGCTAAGGCTTGGCACTGTAAAAGGTCAGGAGACACCACTGGTGAAGGTACAGCCTCAGTAGTAGTTGAAGACCCAGACTGAAGATGTAAAGAAGTTGGGGCTTGGCACCATGAAGAGAACCCAGGAGAGGCTATTAGTAAAAGTACAGCCAATGTAGCAGTTGTAGGCCTAGACTGAAGGGGACATATAAAGAAGTTGAGGCTTGGCACCATCAAAAGAGCCCAGGAGAAGCTATTGATAAAAATGCAACCCAGATACAACAAGGACCCTAGTGTTCTGAAGATGCCAGTACCATGGGACAACCACCAAGAGCAGTAGCAGCACTGGAGTAGAGCCAGCCAGAGCCTGGAGGACAAGCTGTGTGTGCTGCAGAGGGCAGAGCCAGAGAAGTGACCTAAGTTCATTGGAGGAGTCCAGAATATTGTAACTGAATACAAATAATTGGACATTGATAATGTTTTTCTGATGTCCAAAGACATTGTGAAAAGCTTGATAGATGTTTGGTTTAATTTGGTCCTGCGTATTAACAACTCGTAATTGTTCCTCTTGTAAATGCTTTTGCTGGTGTAGTGTTAAATTGTGTTGTAGAGATAAAACAGTTGTTTTTTGTTTGTTTCTTTTTGGTTTTTTTTTTTTTACGTATACAGAAAAAGGGGAATTGTTATAGAACTTTATTTTTAGTTATGTTTAAAAAATTATTTTGGTGCACTGTTGGAAAAAGGAATGCATAAGCCTTGGCATTTTGTATGTCTGGAGCTGTTGGATTTCTATGGAGTGGTGTTTGATTGCTTATGATCTGCACCTGAGGAGTTCTAAATGAATAAAAATCACCTGAGCTCAGACACTCGAGGTTCCACTGTCCAGGATGGCACTAGACAGGATAGTGGTTCCTTCTGCTAAGGTCTGGCAGAGTATGCACTTAGGAATAATGCCTCCTTCTCTTCCTTGCTGAGCCCACATGGTAGCTAATTGTGATACACCTCAATTTCTCACTGAATGAGTTCCTCAGAAACTGAGTTCTGAAGTCTTCCTGGTGGGACTCCATCATTGTCTACTCTCTAGATATCCCATGGGTATCAGTATGGGTTCATTTTGCAAAGCCTTATCTAATATATATCCTTATCTTCAGATTCCCTCCTTTTCTGAGAGTAGACTCAGTCACACAGGAGACAGCCCATAAGTTTTCAACCCTAAGATTAACTCAGAGTGCCTAAGGAGAAGACACTAACTGAGAGCTTGGGAAGACAGGGGCCTATGCCTCCTGCTTAACTATGATTCTCTGGTGAGCTCTAAATGTACCGTTTACTGACAATGGATCATAATGGCATGTTTCTTGTAAAACCAACTGGCTAACTCCTACAAACAGTCTTCTTTAAACCTAGTCCCAAATAGATTCAGATTCAGAACTGTGGTCCCATAGCAGCCGACAGTGCAATGAGCTCCTTCAGAAAGCAACATATGGGACTATTTCATTCATGGTTTCCTCAAAATTCTTCAGAAGACTGTTGCTGACACATACCATCCATCATCAGGGGGAATCTGAGCTTGTTTTATAGACTCTGTTAACATATAGAATAGGCTGTATGTAACATTCTTTTTCATGTAATAGATTGGGAAGAACTGTGCTTCTGGGTAGTTCCTGTTCCCTATCAAATGTTAAGTGGTAAGTGTAGGTGTGAGTGGGGTTGTAGATGTGATAACCATGCATGTGTGTGCACATGGGTGTGGATGTCAGTGTAGAATGCTGGAAGATTTCCTTTCTACACTTCTCCAACATCATTGCCTTGGAATATGATTTCTCAATGAACTGGGAGCCATGCTGGCTGGCTAGTTCTTGGGACTGCCTAACCCTGTCCCACCGCACCTCTCCCAATGCTGGCATGTACAGTCCTGCCTGGCTTTTTGTACAGGTGCAGAGGGTTCAAACCAGGCCTCATGATGCGGATCAAGTGCTCTTGCTCACTGCTCTGGCTCCCCAGGCCTTCTTATCAAATACAATTTTCATTTGCTGTGCTTTTTAAAGGCTATCATTATAAAGGTTCTGGCTAACTTAAAAGCATAAATCACATTTTCTCAAAGAAATAATTTTAATTTCTGTTTTGAATGATACATAAACATAGTGAAAATGTGCTACTTTATCCAATGACACTTTTATATGACTAATAACATTTATGCCTCGTTAAAAGTCTAAATTTCCTTTTCATTTGAGTGTTTTCACGTTAAGCTGAATTTTCACAAAGTGTCATTTGTGTATGCCTATATTGAAAATATTTTGTCTCTATTAATTTGATACTGTTACTCATTCCAGATCTGAGAGAAATTGTTTCCTCCATTAAGGAGATTGGTATTCGATCCTTCGAGAGTTCCTTTTCCTCACCAACTCAGTCGTACAGTGACAAAGTCTTATAGAAAATCACTACGTAAGAACAAGATAGGCTAAGGTCTTTAGGTATGTTCTACTCTAGACATATTCTTCTGATAGGAAAAGTAGCAAGCACATCTACCCATTTCATTTTCCATAGCAGTGATCAGACCAGGGCCTGGAACACACTCTGGAGTGTTTTGCCTCTGGGTCATATCCCCAGCCCCTTGAACGGATATGTGATACTCCTGTGATACTGAAGGCCGAACCTTGGACTTGTTCATCAGGCTCCAGGACACTATCGGATCCGTTATCTCGGCCAACTATATTGACGTCTTCATAAGAGAAAGTAATATTACAACACAAAGAAAACCCTTAAATCCAGACGTCCCCCACTTCAAGGAGAAGTCTGAGGACAAAATAAGTCAGATGGTGCTGCCTTCGAAGATTTTAATGAAAGTCTCAGGAACACAAAACTGTTTTACTGCCAGACACAAAATACTCATCCCAAAGAACTCAAAATGGAAAAAATTTGCCTGGCATCCAAGACTCACAGCAGCCGTCCCCCTGGGATGTGGAGGGCTTAACGGATCTTCAGTTCTGCTCCGACACATTCTTCTGTGCTCTGTCAGTATTGTGCAAAATGTCAGGTGTTTTTTCGCTTTCTTTGCCTGGAAAGCTTTCTTTGCTTTGTCAATCATTTAGAGTCAGAAAAGGTTACATCTTCTTGCAATAGGAGTAGTGTAGCTGCAACTTTTAGAACCCTGAGACTGTAGCCACGATGTCAACTACACACAGCACCCTTTCAACCACTTGGTCTGCTGCCAGGCTGCCTGCCTCACCTAGCAGATTGAAATTTCTCAAAAGATCAAATGGCTTAAACTTCGTCTTTGGGGCCACAGATTGTTGTCTCTTTATGAAAATAAAATAGCATTTTTCAAAAATTAGTATGTGTGATGAGCTGAGCAGCAGTTAAAAGCACTGGCTGCTCTTGCTGAGGACCCGCAGCTCCCAGCACCCACCTGGCCGCTCACAATCATCTGTAACGCCAGCCACGGGGAACCCAGCGCCCTCTTCTTGCCACCATAAGCATGACATGAACGTGATGCACAAGTATGTGTGCAAGAAAACCCCTATACAAATAAAATTAAAAGTAAGTAATAAAAAAAAAATTTTAAATACCATGCAAAGACTTTTTCAACACAATATTTTATAAAGGCATTCTTTTGGAAAGGTTGAGTTTAGAGCCTTTTAGTCTGACTTCCTAATGGCCCCAAGTTTTAAAGTAACAAATAAATTAGCGGGCTTAAATTCTGTGGTGTTGATAGCATGGTCTCCACTAGCAGACTCTCCTCTGGCGTGTTGCTGATTGTTCCATTTTTCGGTGATAGTCTCCAGGAGAATCTGTACCTCAGCAAGAGAAAATCTAACACTCTGATTCATTCCTGATTAAGAAACTGAGTATTATGACAGTCAGGGGAAAACTCAGAAGTCTACAGGGGCCCATAAGTCGCTCGATTCCTGGGAATTACTTGCTAAGTTCAGAAAACCAGTTTGTTCTGCAACGACCTGCCCATACTTAATAAATTTGAAGAGGTTTCCCATGTTATTACTGCATATAAAACATGGACAGCTAATTAGCCTCTGTTGAATATTTAATGTGTTCCTCTGTAATACAGTTTTTAATGATAGAAGGTAAATCAAACTGATATTACAGGAAGCAGAGCCTGCAAACTGATGCTTCTCAATTGCTGCCAGAGGAAACTAACAACCACCATGGGTTCAGTGAGACATCAATAATTCAGTCAACAGATGGCACCGCGTACCACCTAAAATGATTCTCCTTCGCACTCATTCATCTGGACATCAAAGTGGAATTATGGCTTTTTATGTTAATCTATTTATATTACTTAGTAGTCAAGACATTTTAGTAAAAGAAGCTCGAGTCCTAAGAGAATGTAAAGAGTTATTCTGTGATTTCAAAACCACACAATGTTTCCATTTCAATTTATGCCAAGGGCCACCTTAAATTATTAAACCTGAAAGTCGGTCTTACTTAGATCTTTGTTTCATTCACTTTTCCATTTGAGTCCACTTTGCAAGAGTGACCTGTGGCTAAATGGCCTTACTGGCTCGCACCAGGGGCTTTGTTCTCTCTCACACTGACTGGCCTTTCTTTCCATTTCATTGATTTGTATCTTCTTGGCATAGGAGAATGACAATGCCTATCGATGATGATCTTAGACGCCCTGTTCTAAAGGGCGACACCACACCTCCAGTCATAGTTAGCAGGATGAAGATTTTTCACATGGCCAGCCCTGCTGTAAGTGAGCTAAGAAGCTACACTGTGTTGTGGTGGCAGTCCCTGCAGGGAAGTACAGCAGCCTTGGAAATCTATAGCCGATGCTGTAGGTACAATTCTGTGTGTGTGTGTGTGTGTGTGTGTGTGTGTGTAAGTGTGCATGAGTGTGTGTCTGTGTGTACATATGTGTGTGTGAGTGTATGTATATTTGTGCTTGTGACCATGCATGAGTGTGTGTATGTGTGTGTGCACATGTGTGTGAATGTCCATGTATGGGCACATGTGTGTGAGTGTGTATGTGTGTGTGCATGAGTGTGTATGAGTATGTGCATATCTATGTGTGCATGGGTGTGCCTGTGAGTGCATGTGCAGTATGTAGAGGCCACAAGATGACTCATGTGCCTAGTCCTTAGGTGCCCTCCTTGATATTGAGGCAAGGTATCTCACTGTCCTGGAACTGGCTGGCCAGTGAGCCCAGGTCCACCTGTCTCCACACCCCAGAACCGAGAACAAGCTCAGGTCCTCATCACCGTGAAGCAAGCACTTTGGCAGCTGAGCTGTCCCCCAGCTCCCCTTAAATAATAAAGTCAACTTATCCAACTTTTTCCTGATTCCAAAACTAAGTTCCCGAACGCTCTCAAGAACGTTCAGTGGATGTGACATAAAAAGGAGAGCATATTGCTAATAAATATAAAATAAAAACACTGATACATATTGTCAAGTCTCTGCAATAGCCCAAAAGTTTCAACCAATTTATATATCAAATACCATAAATATAATGGAAAGGTAGAGATTTTATTGGATTACTATTCGGAGCTATGAACTTAACTGCATTATATTACAGTGGGAAATAGACCATTTCCTATGGTGTTTTCCCCCCTTGGCAACATAGATAAATTGATGACAAACAATTATTGCACTATCATGCACAAATGAGGTGAAAATTTTTGAAACATATAAAATGGTAACATTACTCAATATTGCAAATAATAATAATAAAAAAAAATAGGAATCCTATCCTAAACCCCTTTGTATTGTTCATATTTTAATCCTAAGCATGCACTCCTTGGGAGTCACTGCTATTTTTTAAGAACTTTGTGCTGTTTACCAAATACCATGGCACTGTCAGAGCAGAAAGATACTGTTCCAAGGATGAGGTCATCTGCCAGCTTACAGACATATCATGCAAAGCATCATAAATAGGGAGCCAACACTGAAACCCAAGAAGAAGAGCTAGCACCTGCTGGCACCAGAACCAGCACAAGGTACCAGGAGCTCCTCCCAAGTTCTTGGAGCTATGTAGTCACGTGCAAAAGCATAAAATGTGTGTGCTAGTGGCCGTGAGATCCCATAACAGAAAGTTAATATTCTGGGAGAGGTGCTGCTTCTCTGCATCGTACCCTTTCTAAGGGAAATGGACACTAATCATCAATATTGCTCAGCAAAGCCAACAAACAAACAAACAAATAAAAATCAATAAAGTCATTTTCCTTTAAAACACTTGTCCGGGCTGGCACAATGGCTCATGAGGTAATAGTTACAGTATGGTTGTGCAAGTCTGATGCCTCTTATCCTAGAGATCCACGGGATGGCAGGATAGAACTGAGTTGTAAGAACTATGTTCTAACCTCCGTTCCCGTCTTGGCACATACCTGCACCCCACCCAAAGTATACATACAATAATAACTTAAAATTTTAAATGCTTTTTTTCTTCTTGTATTTTTCTCTTAACGAGACAAATAATCATTTGTTATTTATCTTAATTATTATAATATAATAAAATATGATAATATAATAAAAATAAATATAAATACAAAACAACTAACTTAATCATCTCATCATCCATCTTTATAGGCACAATAGAAAATTCCAATAGGAAAATACAAACAATTAATTTAAAGGGAATTACAATTCAATCTCTTAAATTATCCTCTCTTCATCTGGGACATGATGTATCCAGGTTTCAAAAAGTTTTGGCATCAAATATCCACACACACTAGACCTCTGTGCTGAAGCTGAAGTGCCTCTGAGGCAGCCCAAATGTAATGATTTCCTTTTCTCTTTACCATGAGTCCACCCAGACTTTTTAATCCAGCGTCTCCGTCTCCGTCTCTGTCTCCGTCTCTCGAGGGTTGAAGACACAACCATTCAGAAAACCCAAATGGCCTGTGTCAGAAAGAGCTGTGTACGAGACCGAACTTCAGGCTGGGCATTTTCTCTCTAAGATTAACACCAAGAGTTTACAAAGAACATGAGAGGCTAAATAGCACTGTCGGAGCCTAGTGATCCACACAGAGCGTTGGATAACATCCGGTGAAGAGGCACAGTGACTTCTTTGTGAGTGTCTTTTACATGTCCTGCTCCTCAATCTTCCTGAGGCCTAGCCTTACCTTGCTCTTTTCATTCCCTGTTGATATGTTGTTTTGTTTTTGGGGGGGTGGGGGCTGGGGAGAGGTTCTCACTACCCTGGGATGTCAATTTCCTAAACTCTGCTTAGAAGGAAAGGAGGACTAAAGGGGTAAACTCAACAATTCCACAGATAAACAAGAGAGAGGACAGCCAATCACAGCAGAGACCCCACTTCCATCGGAGGCTTTACAGTGGATATAACTGGTTTGTGTTTCGAAACCCCAGCATCGCTGATGGTAATACAAGATGACTTTTTAAATTAGCTGACATTGGGCCCTAGGAAGCCTGCGATTCTAAAGCAATGTAGTTCTCTAAAGAAACCAGACTACAGATGCCGCCCATGACTCATGGTAGAAGCTGATGAGCAGTAATCATTACTATGTTCTCACAGCTGCCCTCACAGGAGCCATGATTCTCGCAGAGACTGAGATGATTCATGAGCCTGGCACCCAAAGAAACACACTGAGCGGACTACTAGAATAACGCTGGGCCACCTGTGTTCCTTCCCGCTTCTGCCCAGAGGGTAACCATCCTGGCTACAAACCACAAAGGAAAGACATCTCCTGTCAATATCAGAGAACCCTTAGCTTCGGAAAGGACAACGAAGGCTTCCTGAAAAGAGGACCTTCAACAGGAAATATTTAAAACTGTGAATCCATAACCCAGATTCTGATAAAGAAGAAATATGTATATGTATGACCTGAAGGTAGAAAAGTGACTCTAGGAGAGGAAGAAGATGTCTAAAGGAACAGGAGCAGTGAGAACAAGAGAGGACAATGGAGCCAGGTGGTGGCGCATGCCTTTAATCCCAGCACTGGGTAAGCTGAGGCAGGCAGATCTCTGCGAGTTCTAGGGCAGTCTAGTCTACAGAGTGAGTTCCAGCACAGCCAGGGCTATGCAAAAGAGATGGGTAGTGGGTAACAGAATACATGTCTTGAAAGCAGAAGGAGGAGTGTTTCCCGGAAGAAAGAGACCAACAAGAAGGGAAATGAAGAATAAAAGAGAACAGCTGGGAGGAAAATGAGAAAGATTAAAATATAGTATGTGTGCATGAGAATGTCACAGCGGAATTGATTTCTTCATACACTAACCAAAAAGAATAAATGTAAGATCCACTCTTGGTTGATTAGTCTCACAGAGGATATGGGATTCAGATCAGATAAATCAACCAAAAATTCTCCAAAAGTGGAGAGGACTTTTTTTGGGTATTAGTTTAAAGGGACTGAGCCGGGAAGCTCAGCCTGTGGCAGCATCAAATGTGGTGGTGGGTGAAAGCTCTTTTGCCCTCTTAGCACAGAGAAACAGGGACAAACAGCATCAAATATCATTGACATTCCCGTCTATCTTTGTTTTCGACAGATTATGTCCCATCCATCAATGTTTAGGGCCTGGATAGAGTTTAACCAGTTCACACAGGCCCCCAAACCAGCCCAAACCAATGCACAGAAAAACAGAACCAGGAAAAATAATCCACGTGAGAAAAAATTTAGTACTCTCTGAAAATTCAGTCAGTCCCCACCCTTGATTTAATAAACTCTCCATCTTAAACAGAGAAATTCTTTGGAACAGAATAAAAACATAGGGTACACATCTCTTGTGTCCAATATGATGTAACCTTTCATACACCCACTAGGAATGAAGCAGTGCCCCACAGAATATGATCTCATTTCGACAGGTACACATAGAGAATCAGGACTGTGTGTGCTACACAGCTGTCAAGAGTGAGGATGGGATTCCTGGCTCCCAGGAGCCAAGAAGAGCATCAGATACTGACTCTGCCATGGACTACGAGGGAATGAGAAGAGCTGACTAGGCAGCCTGGCTTCAAGCAGAAAGCTATCAGTCCGCCACTTTCAACTACAGACCCAGTAAGCACACAGAATACAAAGGGGCTACAAAGGGGATTATCACATGTAAAGATGAAGAAGGTATATGGCCGCCTGAAGACCGATGGCTTCCAGTTGCATATTAAAGCGACACCGTGCCTTAAGCTGTGGGAGATGTCACCTACCTATTTTGTAACTACTCCATGGAAACATATGTTGCCATTGCTGAGAGGCCATTTCTCTCCTCTGTTGAAAAGGCAACCAAATTACAGAAACAAAACTGGCAATTAAATACAATTTTATGGATAGATTTTAATTTCATGCCTCTTAGAAAGTTTGTGATGGGGGCCGTGTGTTGGGTGAAGATTTCTTACTTGAGTGGACAGTTTGATGGTGCTGTGGTTTGCAAAAATTAAGTGCTTCACGAGCATTCAATGAGTGGGTGAAGGAAGGTACCCTCAAAAAGGCTAATGCTTGTTCCTGACACTTCAGGCATCATGTGTTTTGGAAGCAAAATGCCAGGAGACTCTGTCATCAATCCTCACACTATCTTCCAAATTTTTTAAGTAGCTTTGAACAGTTAAAGTACAGTCAGTATTCAATGACCTATTTCATAAAGAAACTCCTGATGGTTTGTAAAACCGAAGCCATCACATGTTAACACACCCTGTGGGTCTGAATGTTGTGTGTCCCACGACCTCTTGTCATTGCATGCCTTCTCAGGCTCTGGAGCACACAATTCATCCCACTGTGATTCGTCATTCTCCTCCTTCCTGGGCTGTGAGACTTTCTCTCTCTGCTGTGTTCCTAGCAGACCTCGGTTCTTTGAAATCGTAGCTTTAACATTCAGTCTGCAGAGGCTGTCCCTGAGCCCCCTTGTTAGCAGCCTCCCTCCAGCTCTTCCCTCCTGCCAAGTCTCGGAAACATCATTTTAGAACCAAGTGAACACAGACTTTGCTGACTCTGAATCCACTCTCTGTAAGTCTTTGGTTTCAGAAAGTCAGAATATTTTTCTTGACTCAATATCAGCACATTGTCAAAAATACTCAAGTTTCAATTTTGAAAATTATGCCATGGCTCTCTTTAGATATGAGTCTACGTATACGACCACTGTCTCTTTTGTAGGGACCTATGTCTAAACTATTTGCTGCTATTCCCTCCTCCCTTCATTAGTAAAACTTCTCTGTATATTGACACTCTTTTTCCTTTTTTTATTTGTTTATTTGTTTGTTTGTTTGTTTTGTCTTTTGAGACAGGGTGTCTCTGTTGTAACTCTGGCTGTCCTGGATTTCACTCTGTGGACCACGCTGGCCTCGAACTCACAGAGATCCACTTGCCTCTGCCTCCTGAGTACTGGGATTAAAGGCATAGCAGGAATATTGAAACTCTTTTAAAATATTTTATTACATTTATTTATTTGAGGGTATCGGTGTGTATGCACATGTACTGCAGTGCTCATTTGGAAGTCACAGAACAATTTACAGGAGTCAATTCTCTTCTTCTACCATGCGTGTTTCAGGGATCTAACTCAGGTCAACAAGCTCAGCAGCAAGCCCCTTCACCTGCCAAGTCATCTCACCAGCCGTGTATATTGATGTTCTCAAAACAATCTTCATTTTAGGGGAAATATTAGAATCACCTTATCTTGCTAGAACATGAAATATTTTTAACTTGTCTGTGCAATTGTTCTTCAAATGTTCAGTTAATCTTAAACTTGAGGCATATTGCCAGAGACCACATTTCTAATATTCCTGAGTCTGATATGATGGCAATCTAATTCTACTTACTATTCTGCATTGCCATTGTTTCAGTGTTTTACACAAAATTATAAGTTATTTACCTTGTTATTAGAATGATGTATCTATTAAATAAAATATAATTGAGTCTGTATACCCCAAAATAAAACCAAGTTTTCCAATAACATCAAAAATGCTGTCAAGAATCTCTTTTTAAAAATTCATTCTTAAAATTCAGTTTTTAAGAATATCACCTGTCAGGCAGTGGTGGCATATGCCTTTAGTACCAGCACTTGGGAGGCAGGAGCAGGTGGATCTCTGTGGCTTCTGTGACTTCGAGGACAGCCTGGTCTACAGTGAGTTCCAGGACATCCAGAGTTACAAAATTACAGGAGACACCCTGTCTCAAAAAACAAATCAAGACAAAACAAAAACAAGACAAAACAAAAACATCATGGTAGGTTTTTTTTTCCTGTTGCTAAGATGAAAGACCCTGACAAAGTCAACGTTAAGGGGAAAAATGGGTATTTTGCTACCAGTTCATGATAGTGAAATCAAGGTAGAAGTAGCTTGAAGTGATTGGTCACATCACATCCGAGGTCAGAGAACAATGAACCCCTGCATGCTCAGTTCAGTCACTCCATTTACATAGTCCAGAATCAAAGATCTATAGCCAACCTTTCTCAAACTATTAAATAAAAGGAAAAAGAAAATAGAAACTGAAGGGGCACTCCTAAATTCCAATATCAGTCTAATACTAAAACCAGGTGAAGACAAACAAGGAAAGAAAACTATAGGCCAAAATTTATGATGAACATAGATTCAAAAATGCTCAATAAAATACTTAAAAACAGAATATGGACATACATTAAAAATGTATCCACTATCGTTGTTGGGTATTCACCAGAGAGGACTGCTTGGACATGAGTTTAAAACAATAGAAAGACCTTATTAGCTGGTTAGCGACTACGTTGTGTGTCCAGTGTCCCAGTGTAGCCCTCAGCCTTTCTCAGGATGAGTTTTAAACATTAAAAAAAAATGTTCAGGATCAACATACTTCAGTTAACATGAACAGTTAGTCCATAAGCTTAACTACAGAAGCTAAAAAGGTTAGCACAGTTTGAGAACTATATGGACTTTGATAGATTAAGTCTTTGTTTTCATTTTGGCAGGTGGTGCTGCCTTTGTGCTGAGTTTTACAGCCTGAATGGCACTTCCATCATGGAGGCTAATGTCTGGAGCCTTCTAAGATCTTGGGTCCTGTTACATCATGACCAAGTTGGCTTTATCCTTGAAATGCAGGCATGGTTTAACATATGCAAGCCAATAAATGTAATAAACCACACAAATGTACTTGAAGACAAAAGTAACATGATCATCTGAATAGATACAGAAAACGCCTTTGACAAAATCCAACATGTCTTCATGAAAAAAGTTCTAGGGAATATAAGACCAGAGGGAACAAACTTCAACATAATAAAAGCTATGTGTGAGAAACACAATCAAAATCATCCAAATGGAGAAAATCTTGAAGCAATCCCACGGAAGACAGGAATAAAACAGGGATTTCCACTATCCCCACTCCTTTACAATATTTTTCTCAAAGTACTAGCTACAGCAATAAGGCAAGAACAGTAAACTGAAGGGGTATAAATAGGGAAAGAGGTCAAATCCCTATTTGCAGATGACATGACGCTAAACATTAAAGATCGAAAAAACTCTACCAGAGAGCTTCTAGAAATAGTTTCAACAATGTGGAGGATAGAGAATTGGCTTGCAAAACTCAATAGTTTTTCTATACATCAATTATAAACATACAGAGAAAGAGATCATGGATACATTTCCAGTCACAATAGCCTCAAAAAATTATAAGTCAAACTAACTAAGGAACTGAGGAAACTGAGCTGGAGCTGAACTGAAGGTCTCCTCCCTAAGGGCGTGTGTTCATTGTGCCAGAACACGGGCTATGCAAGCTTTCAAAGGGAAGCAACCAAGAGCCCATACCATATCTATGACACTTCTGAACTACAATGACCAGCATGCCACAATAACCCAAAGGTTCAGTAGTGGCATGCATACCTAGGTGATAATCAACACTTTTTAAAATGGTTTGAAGACCTGCTCAACAAGAGAAAAACCCTATCTGTTTCTGGAAACCTATCCAACTACCTAGGGCTAGTAAAATCATGGATCATGGAGGAGAACCTAGGACAACCACTTTTCTAAGCCAGTGCTAACAACATAAGGATTTATCCTTATACCCACAATTAGTCCTCACTCACTCAAAGAAACTTCTCAGACAGAGACCACTACAGAAAACCACAATCAGTCAAAATGCAGAAATGTGGATCACAGTCCCAATAGATAAAACTACAACACAACTCCTGCACCTAAGCCTCGGAGAACTTTGTGGAAGAGGGGGTGGAAAAATTGTGAAAGCCATATTAACAGGGAGTTTGCTGTGAGACTGTGTCATTTAGGAACATTAGAACTGGGTGTGGTGGCACATGCCTTTAATCCCAGCACCTCAGTCTCTGAGTTCAAGGCAAGCCTGGTCTACAATACAAGATCCAAGACCGTCAGGACTACAGACCCTTGTCTCAAAAAGAAAAAAAAAAAAAGAAACTATTAGAAGCTACCACATCTCACTGGCAGGACTGTCCAATGTGATCTGAACAAAGATAGCACCAATAGATATGCTAACACAGACAGGGAAAGCCCAGGAGGCCCCGATCCTACATAAAGAACATAGGCAACAAAGGAGTGCTGTTGGAAGGTTATCCAATACCAAATGGTCAGCCCTGAAAACATACACAACAGTAACATTGTATGGACTGATTCAGCTGTATTTATATATTTAGGAATACAAACACACACACAGCAACCATTAAAGAAAACAAAGCCATGCATTTGAAGGAGAGCAAGAGGGTGAGTAGGAAGAACTGGAGGCAGAAAAAGGAAGGGTGAAATGATGGAGTTATATATAATCTTAAAAAAGTACAACCATTATAACAAAAATAAAATAAAAACTAAACGTCATTGCTATACAATTTGAAAAATAACTAATAAAAGAATAAAATAGTTTTAAAGAAAATACGAAATTACGTCAAATTTGCCAGAGGGAATTTACTGCACAGCAAGGATATACAGAGCTATTTGATTCAGCTGTGGCAGAATAATCAGAAAAATATATGACTAGAGAAACACATGTCAGAAAATACTTGAGTCCCTTGGTCACTCGTCTTGCTTCCTTGTTCTAAATGTCTTCTTCCCACAGACCATAGCCACAAAGGGTCCTGTGTCAGCTCAAGAAGCCCAGGAAAATTAAAATGGAAAATCAACAGCATTGTGACTGCAAAGCTAAGGGATCTCTGAGACAGGGAGACAGATGTCAGAAGTAATTACTCAGTATTTCAGGACTTTTAACCAATTTAGACATCAGCCTTGTTTACCACAAACTCAGCAAAACATGATCAGGCTGGGAAAATGAACATTTTTTTTTTTCCCTGAAGATGACACCCAATCTGTGACAGTGTTCGCCTAAAACCAAGGGAACCCACTTCAAAATGGCTGCACTCTGACAGCCGCAGTCTGGATGATTAACTCGCGGTGATAGCATTCAAATACCAGAATTTTAATTCCGTCTTCTCTTAGCTAATTAAGACAACACAGGACTTGCTGAAAACATTATAAACTGAGCTGGTCTTTAAAGCTCAGAACACATTTTAATTACTTTTAACGCTGAATTTGAGGACCACAGTTTAGAAAACCCTAGAAACGGGAAATGCATTACTGGTTACCAAATTTGGGGGTCACAGCCTGTGCCCCAATTTGAGTCAGGCCACTCATTCTCAGCAAGGCAAAAGAGTCAAGTTAATAGTGGAAGGTAGGAAAAGGAGATTCATTCTATGAGGCTTCACTGGGAAGAGGGACAAGGAGATCCAGGGAAGCTCCCATGTCCACTGGGTTCTGAAGTGAGATCAAAGTTTAAATAGAGGGCCAGGGATGTCCACATCCAATCAGTCCTAGTCAAGGTGTGGCCCCACCTGCCAAAGACCCATCATTGTCTGGGCTTCAAGGTCATCCAGTAAGGTGGTCCAACAAGCTGTTAGAACTGTGTGAAATCTCTTTTCAGAAGACAGCTCTCCGCACTAGCTGGACCCCTTTCTTTCTCCCAGCATGAGATTCCTGGGGAAATTCTCATTTCTTTGGGTTGTATCGTTTCATCAATCTGATAGAATGAATGACACAAATGTATCTTTAGAATATCTTCATTTCTGTCAGGTCTTTATATGGGCACAGTTTTCTTTGAAAATATTTCAATAATTCTGGGTACAGAGGGCACTGAAGGAAATTTGACAGGATCTGACAAAGGGCAGTCTAGTTACCCCCAACTGCAAGTCCTCTCTAGCCAGAGTCATCTTTTATTTGCATCATTCTCTGTGTTGATTGGCAGCTAAAGACTCCTGTCCATCGTTTCAAAAAAAAAGATTTGTTACCCAGACTCATAGGCTAATGCATAAGGCATTATTATTCTATTCTTTATAAAGGAGTTATTCTATCTTTTATAAAACACAAAGGCCATTTCAAAAGTAGCCATTGAATGCAGAATGGCCATGTGTTCCAGTTTCATTTCTGTTGGGGAGATAAAATATCCTGATGAAAAGCAACTTAGGGGAGAAAGGGATTTATTTCAACTATATTGCAGGTTACGGTCCTTTGTTGTGGGAAGTCAAAACCTTTTAAGCAGCTGGTCACATCACATTCATGGTCAGAGCAGAGGACACTCATTTCATAGAGGCTCACTGGTTGCCTTGCTCAATTATTTGCTCAATTTTTCAAACAGTTCAGGACCTGCTGCCTATGAATTGGTGCTGCCCACAGTGGGCTGGTTCTTCTCCTGTCAGTTAATTAATATGATTGCCCAAGGGCGTACCCACAGGTCTACCCAATGTAGATAATTGCCCATTAAGAAGCTCTTCTGATTCTATGTTGTGGCTAGTTGACAAAGCTGACCATCACACCTGAGGGTATTCTTTCATTAGCATAGAAGGTTGCCTGTCCCTTACAACTGCCTCTGTTGCTTTAAAATCTTCTGAGCATTCCACGAACTCATTCTTTCGGAGCCGAAGCCTCCCTCTTTCTTGGAGTACAACTCACTTCTCTCTGGGCTTAAAGAAGCAAACCATGCGGCTTCAGTTCTCTCCAACATCCATGCAGCACTCTGCAGTAAAGACTATCTTGAGCTTGCTGCCTGGATTACATGAAGTATGATGTTCTCAAGATCCAAATGGCTTTGTCAAATGATGGCCATTGTCAATTCACATGTTTTTCTCTTTTACTAGTCCTTTGCAAATTCCAAACACTTGCATTTTTATCAGATCCACTCTCTCCCCAACTCTTCTGAGATCCATACCTTTCCTTCTCCCCCAGCTTTGTGCCTCCTCTCATTTTTTTTTCCCTTAACGCCATTTAGCCTGATTCATGCTGCCCATCAATTCAAGTTTCTCAATGATGGTTCTGCCAAAGCAACAGAGCCCAAACTTTTCACTTTTTCTTCATCCAAAGCCATTTCCAAGACTTACCGGTGGCACCTGTAAAACCAGTCCTGTGACCTGACCAAGAGCAGATGGATCGCCTCAGATTCAGCAGCCAGCCATATTTCTCTTTGCTCAGACTGATGGTTGTAAAAATACTTAACACATTTTTGCAGTAGATCTAAAGCTCCTATTATACCACTTCTCGAAAGAAACATTTCCCTGAAACGTTCGAGTTTTCAAATTCAAAGTCAAATACTAGTTGCGAGAGCTCATTTTAGACCACAACTGGCAGACAGGATGACAAGGATGGGTGCAGCACGCAGACTGCTGGGGCAAAATGGAATCTTATTTTGATCAACATCTGCACCACATGAATATGGTTTCGATTTGAAACTAGGAATCACTACCATTGCCAGGGAACTTTGTCCATAGTTGGTTATTTTATTTGGGCTAGGACAGCATGTAGATTCGCATCCTGGCTTCTCACCAGAATACAGTACTGAGGTTGTATCTCACAACCTGAGTCAGTAAACAGATTTGTAAACTGATAAGATTCCGTCTACATGGGTCACCTGAAAACTCTGCCTCCAGGGAGAATAGTTTTGTAAATTCTGTGGCTATTCCTTCAATCAAGGAGAATCCCTCACAGATGGGTGTTAGGAAATCCACTTTGAACATATCGCATGTTTTATGAAGATTTGAAAGGTCACATTTCTTCAAAACAGTGGTTCTCAACCTTCCTAATGCTGAGACCCTTTATGTAGTCCCTCATGTCGTGGTGACTCCAACCATAAAATTATTTTCATCGCTACTTCATAACTATAATTTTGCTACTGTTAATGAATCATAATGTAAATATCTTATATGCTGATTGTCTTAGGCGACCCCTGTGAAAGGATCATTTGACCCCCAAAGGGGCCGTGACCCACAGGTGGAAAGCCTCTGCTTTACTAAATGCAAACACTTTTAATTGTGTTGATAAAAATTAGGTACTTTGGGTCCAATATCTGCATATTATACAGTGCATGAAAAGACTTCCCAGTTTGGTCATGGTTAATAACCAAAATATGTCCTTCTATTTTCATTTCATTCCCTCACACTCCACTTGGATCCCCAAGTATGGTGCAACATGCTTTGAAAAGATCTGTTAGTGATGCAGATATGGAGTTGCCTATGCTCATCACAAATGAATGTGGATTAATTAAAATGCTATTTGAGGACCCTCTGTGGTGCTACTCACCAATGATAGCAACAGTTTGGAGGCCAAGGTAGGGTTATGAGTGCAAGGGCAGCTTGCACTACATAACAAGACACAGCCTCGAAGAGTAAACAAAAAAATAGAACCTAGCAGATTTTATGGGAACTTCTTCATTGCCTTGAACTTGAGTAGAGATCAGTCACCATGGCTTTGAGATCGCTTCTTTCACACTACTTCTCCTGGGATTGCTTCTAGTTTATTCACCTCGGAAAACATTTCTGTTACAACTGATCAGTTCTTAAAATATAAAACTCAGTTTCTAAAATGTAATCTTTTCCAAGCTGTTCATCAGGGCATGGCGTACATACATACAAGCCTTGGTAACAAGAAAATGGATACCTTTCCTGTCAGCTATCTAAAGACAGTTCCCATTAGCTTAATTTCCTTTGGGTTCAGGCTTGTCATAGACAGAATGGAAGAGCCATGATCCACTAGAGGAATCCTCACAGCTGCACCTGTCTTGTTTTGTCTTCTGAACCCCAGTTGGGCATAAGAACAGAGTGAATATACATGGGTGCTGTGAAGTCGTTCTGCAGTTTTGCTGTCAGAGCCCACTCTGGACTGCCATCCACACAGATATACATGTGCCAGGAAGGAATGAATCGCTCTATTGACTTGTTTGGTCCAGATTTAATAGACTACAGTGCTTTTCTCCTCATTGAAAACAAAGAAAACTACTGAATTTGTACAAAACACCTTTTTTGTGAGGACTTCCAGACCCCACAAACACCCGGCTGTCCAACCACGAAGAGGCCTGGTCAGGTGCTAGAACACCTATCAGTCTTGCATTCACTCCTCCCAAGAAAAAGCCATTTCAGCCGTTTCAAAACACTACTCCTTTTAAAATTGGAACCACAAAATAAAACAGGAAAGAAAACCCTGTTCTGCTGAATTATTAATTCAAAAATGTTTAAAAAACAACATTCTAACTTCTCACAGATTTATTTTACCATAATGTTAAATTTAAGTAAAATAAAATGCATGCCTGTCTGTGATGTCAGTGATTTGTTCTTAGATGGAATGTCTGGAGGGAATAAAGTTACTTTGTGATGTATTTTATTTTTTCTTATAAATAAAATATTTATGAAGTACACGACTTTCAATGGTGTGAGGACTCTGCTTCTCATTAGCCTTGTTGTTGGTAAGCATTTCGTTAACAACATGTAGCTGGGGAACTACACTCCAGGCTCTTCTCATTCTCCATTTTTTAAAAATGGTTTTAATTTATCTTAATGAGCTATCGATGAATCAGCTAACTTAGAAAATTCTAGAAAGAACCTTGAAAGCCACATGGATCCTCTCCTCAGGACAGAGTCCTAGCAGCTCTGTGCTCTGCCACCGTGGCATGAGGACCCTGTAACTTGCTCTGCTCCTGGTTGGCTCTACAACCTCCCCGCCCCACCCCCACTCCCTAGATCAGGAGTCTTAAGGCTCATCTAGAAAGTAAGTCAAGATACTTTGCTGAGAGACACAGGAGAGCTAAAGGGGTAGCTGTATTCCAGGAAACCAGTGAGCCTTTCAGGGTTTATATAAAAACTCCAAGGTTGTGATTTTGTGTGTGGACACTCCAGTCAAGATCAACCATTTATTTCATGGAGATTGTTACCTTGTCAAATTACCCATCCTATCCCACAGAGAGTATATTGCTGCCACATTGTGACGTTGGGAAGTTGAGTATTCATCCAGATTCTCTGGGAGAATTCCACTACACATAGACCTGCTTTTCCTTGCCATAAACAATGCCCTTGCTTCAGAGGGGAAGAGGTAAAACGTAAAAATACTAACACTTTTCTCATAAGAGGACCACTTGCCCTAATCTAGGATCGATGGAGAGGGCAATAAGAATTCAGAAACTCAGAACATTCTTCGCACTCAGTCCTCTGCCCTTAACCCTTAGCTATGATCATGTTTACTGGTTTACTCTCGGCTCTGTTCTGAATTAAAGAGTTTATATCCTTGAGGACACTAAGATGCTTCAGAATTTCCTTAGAGGGGAAAAAACAGTTTTCTGTTTTGAGTTATACAAAGCCATGAACATTTCCCCATATTTGGGGAGTAAGCTTGAAACACTAAGACTCATAGGGAACGGCTGAAACATTTTGATCCATCACAGGTGACCCCAAAAAACAAAATCAAATTGACATCTGAGACTACAGTCTAAAGAACATTAAATGACTATCATGATTTAGATTATAATCCACAAATTATTTCTTATTCTGAAACAAAAGAAATAATCCCAACATTTTTAAATGCCAGAAAGACATTCAGGCTACATTGCAATTTGGTGGTTTTAATCTGCGATTTCATTTATATTGTCAAAATCTTTTAGCTGTATGTTGATGGTTGGTGTTAAAGAACCCTCTCAACAAATAGAAGGTTTGAGGCAAATATTTAATTCTAAAATGTTCTGAGGGTGGAGCAAGGTCATTTAAAAGTGCCTTGTGGCTTTTTATAAACAAACAGATGCTCTTGGGTCATTCTCTTTGTTGTCCCTTCTCTTTCTTAATTCTAGAAAACGGAGGTTAGCTTTGACTACAAGAGCATGTACACTGTGTAGACATTTCACGTGAGGAGCCTGGACAATAAGTTAAGATGGTTATGTGTAGGAGACCTTGCCAGCCATTCCTTGTATCTGCCTTAGATTTAGAAAAACACAGAGCTAGGCTCTTGAAGAAAATCAGGGCCAAAGATCTTTCACGATTAGCTTTAATTCATAGTTGCTGCAACAATCATAAGCTCAGTCTGAAGCTGTCTCTCACTCTGAAGCTAGAACAGACTCTGCTGTGAACTTCTAAATAGTAAACATGTTTCAACAGAGCGCACAACAACGTTGGGCACCCAGGACCCAAGTCTAGACTCAGCATACCTCAGGGAAGTCAGTCTCAGGACTCTGATAAGCAGGAATGTACTGGGTGGCTTTAGGATGTCTTTGCTTAGCTTTTGTCCTCAGCTTTGAGTTTTAATAGTAAGTGGTGTGGCCCATGTAAGTTTATTCTACTATATGCTTCCCTGACAAAAACAATATTTTCAATTGCCCACACAAGAACAGAGAATGGTGGAAACTTGAATTCACCCTAGGACACGGTATTTTAAATAAATATTTTAATTCTATTGTTGGCATTTACAGGTAGAAAGCATACAGTATGTTACAGATATCAAACTGTGAAAATATGAATGTTACATAAGTAACAAATGTAAAAAACGTATTTTCTTACCTTCCCTGAAAGCAAGAAAAGTTTTCGGCATAGGAAAATATCAGTATCAAAAACACAGCTCAAGTGTAAAAAAAAAAGTTTTACACAGTATTAAAAAATGATCTACAAAACGACAGAAAGTAAGAAACGTTGCAATCTGACTGTATATAAATTATAAAAACTGGGTACTTGGAGTAAATGTTGAATGGCTGGAAAAATAAAACCAATTAGGGCCTGCTTAGGTCAATTTGTTACGTGTTAAAAGCATAGAATTTCTTTTTCAATAAATAACTTTTAAAAAATGTCTCTTAGAAGTGCGCTGAGAACATTATTCCAGAAGAGGAAGATGGCAGTGTTCTTGGGACAGTATTCGGTCATCTTGTTCTTCTTGGGAGCCTGAGGTAAGTCAGGAGGCCATGACTATTTGCACAGGGACACACAAGTGTCAACAGTTTCTAAGAAAGCTTTAAAGTGCCGAACAAAATGACTTAATCTTAGTACCCACCATCCTGTAAAACAAGCCCTTAACAGTGTCTGAGCAACGTCACATATGAATCTATACTTCTGAAGAGTGTTAATGCACAGTCTTATCGGAGAATGGAAAGGCTCCTCCTTCCTGCCCTTCAAGGTTGGCTAAAATTAGGCGATCTTGCAATGTCAAACACAATCATAACACTACAATGGAAACAAGCATACCCCACGGTGAAAGCACAAGCTCATGTCTGCAACTGTAATGGTATTAACTGCAAAAACCACAAACCAAACACAAAGCAAAACTTCCCAATGTTGCATGCCCCGAAACTCATCGCGAAACACAATGCATGCAGGAGGACTGTCCCACCAAGTACATTTAAATTAAAGAGTCATTTGGAGTCTATGTGAGCAGCTTTGTGGTTAATTTCAAATGTGTCCCACGGCCAACCATCTATACTGGCCTGTTTTACAAAGGTGACCCACTCTATTGGGCAGTCAAACGTTGCTTTGAGTGTTTCTTGCCCATACACACACCTCACACATATTGTTCGGCTTCCCCATCTTTGGGGGCTGGTTTAGCTGACCCGCTTTTACCTTCTTCATTACCGGCTGCTTTTTCTGGAAGGGAGGCCAAATCTTTAAAGACATCCACATAGTGCCCAAAGCCTGGGCCCCAGTTCAAAAGGTTGTCCCAGTTGAAGTTGCCTGCCTGCTGCCCTAGCTTCAGGGTGCTATCTGCAGTCCCAGATGCTGCCGCAGGGGTGCCCACTGGTCCTCCCTCAGCCCTGCGGCCATGGTACCTTCTGGGTTTCAGTCTGGCTCCATAATTATCTTCATCGTCTGCATCAGATTCATTGACTTGAGATAACTTGGGCATCCTGGAGGTGTAGACCATGGGCTTCTCCCTATCATATTCCATTTCTGAGCACGTGAATGAATCATGAGAGTCACTATCAGAAGAAGATTCTGGAGCTGGGATGCCATCTGCTGGGTTCCGGGTTCTGGACAGGGGCCTTCTGCAGTCTTCCTCGGAAGAGGACCTCCCGTGGTCTGCACTGCAAATGCTGGGGTTTCTAGGGCGAGGGGTGTTGAGCCTTTCTACCTCCTCAATGGAGAGTCCCACTGGTGGAGAAGATTCTAGAGGGATCTGTGCTATGGGCTGCTTGAGGCGACTCCCGGGTCTGGAGCCGTGTGATGCCATGGCCTGGGGGCTCTTACTTCTCCTCCCCAGCCTGGTGGCATAGTTGAACATGCCAGGCTGGCAGGGGTCCCCGTGCATTTCCAGCGTACCCCCATCCCGCAGAGGAAGGTGCAGTTCTCGAGCTGGGCTGTTTCTGTAGAAAGCAGAGGATTTGGAGAAAGGAGCTGGGCTGTGCCTCGACAGGGGGTTGGGAGTAGGGCAGGCCGAGTGGCTGAGGGAGCTGGTTCTTAATGCCTGGCCGTAGGAAGAAGGCTGGTAGGTCAGACTGCTTGCTCCCAGGGGCATGGGGGACTGCCTGGCAAAGCCCAGGGGGCTGTGTCTCTGGATGGAGAACTTCGGCGTGTGGCTTCGGAACTGTTTGTAATGCTGGATGATATCTGCATCAGAGGGCGCGATGCTGCTAGCATTGTCGATGTCGTAGTGTTCAATCTCCTGCTCCGGGGAAGCAAGAGGGGCACTAGGGATGGTTTCTGAATTGTGGGGGATATCTGTCTCATCGAAAATCAGGTAGGGGTTCTCTCGCTCGATAATGTCCGGCTTGGGATTCCCCTCAGGTTGCTTCCTGACTGCCAGGTCATCCCCATAGGGTGGGATGTTGTCCGGGTCATCAAAAGCCACATTCTCGCTGCCTTTTTTCTTCTTCTCCTTTGGCTTCTTCTCCTCTTTGGGGTTTTTGGGCATCTTTCCCCTGCACTGGTTGCATAGAATCAGGCTGAGGACGAGCAACGCCAGGGCTGTGGCACAGCTGCCCACGATGGCAGGCACAGCCCACAGAGGTAAAGAGATCTCGTCTGGGCCCTGAGTCTGGACACACACGTGTCCCCCGGGACTTCCAGCCTTGCACACCTTCCCCTGAGGACAGATAACACCGAGGCAGGCCACCACACTCTCACAGGTCCTCCCTGTGTGCGACTCTGGGCAGCTGCATGTGTAGCCAGAAAGCAGCCCCGGCTCACAGCTGCCTCCGTTCTGGCAGGGATGGGATGCACAGTCGCCAGGAGGGACACATTTGTACGCATACCACTGGTTGATACACAGCAGGTCGCCCCAGCAGGGGTTGCTGGCACAGATGTTGGGACCCCGACAGCCTATCTTCACAGAAGGGTCCGTTTTGGAGATGGAGGCCAAGCTGTGCTTCCCACTGAAGGGGAGACTCTCTCCACCATAGAGCATCGAGGAAATGCAGCCATTGAAACCTGTGGGGGAGATACAGTAGGACGCATGTTAGAGAAAAGCAACCATTTCACCATTGAAATGAGATCCGGAGAAGAGAAGCCCACAACACCCCAGGAGGGTCTCCAGCCATTCTCCAGCCCAAAGCTGGGAAATGGCGTGTCCTCTGACATTTACTCCAGGGCCATGGAGTTCTGTAACCCAAGAGCATAATCGGAAGGTTTAGGAAGATCTCCATAACCAGGATTGTCTTGATCTCCCTCTTTCTTCATCTATTTAATGATTCCTCAGTTTGATTCTTACAGGCCACAAACCAAGTTACTAAGAGATCAAACTTATTTTGTGACTCTCAAAAAGAACAAAATAAAAGCCACTCGCTTAGACTGCAAGGCCATGGAGTGTGCAGTCGCTGACAGCATGCCCTCCAAAGAGGCTGCTATGAGCCCTTGTGGAGCAAAAGAAAAATCTTGGCCATTAAAGTGTTTGGTGGGTTTCCCAGGAGTGGAGAATAGCTGTGGCTCCTACATTGCAAATGATCGGGATTTAGGAGGCAGAAATAAAAAATATTCCAGTGGGTTTGTTAGTACTGGGTGGTAATGACAGAAACAATTAAGAAATCTTTCACTGGATTTGAGTTGCATTGATGCCCAGAAGCTTCTATCAGAAGGCATAAGATCTTACTTTGACTAACAGACCAACAGAACCTACGCTGTCTTGATTTTGTACAAAATCCAAATAGATGTTGCATATTCTAAAATCCACTAAGCTGTAAGAAGGATTCATGGGCTGGAATTTAATTTTTATGTCTTTCATTCTGTTATCTGTGACACATTTTATAGTTTCCTCTGTTTTCACATACCTTCCCACCCAAGTGACACTTGTCAGCCTGATTTACTCTTTCAGGAATTTCCTAGGATATTGACTTTTGATGTTGCATCCCTGGATTTTTGTCTTCCTTTCCTCTATGTGAGTCCTCTGTCTTTTTGTGACATTTCGTATTCTTTGCAAGTTCTACACATTTGCACTGCCTCGTTCTTCTTTAACTAGCCCTGCCCTTTTGGAGTTACTCAAGGTTGGACCCCAGGCTTCCTACACCCTGATCTCAGGGATCAATCTCACACGCACCAACACTTCACTTGCATACTTGGTGCTAACATTTCTAGCCTGACTCTACCATGAGTACAGGTCATTCACTCAACGTCCTTTCAAAGAGGCTTCACACACATACTTTCCATAGCAAACTCCATGCTTCTCAGAAATCTGCTTTTCTGCTCTCTTCAGCAGTCCCCTTTCTTGGTGATAGTAACTTTATTTGAAATGAAAACTCAGAACTCTCCCCCATCTTTACTGAAATGGCCTCCAGATCACTTTGGGTCCATCCATTTTTACTTCACTTGTTGGCCATCCCATTACAGATCAAACAATACCTTCTACTGCAGTACTTTCCAGACACTGACTGCTAACCCCGGATCCTGGGATTCCTTCCCAGTTCATCCTCAAAACCAAGCTGAAGGATCTTCCATACTACTGGATGCTTAGCTTCAATACTCACAAAACCTTAATTACTCTGCATTGGTCTGCAGGTAGAATAAATACGTCTGCATTCTCCAACTAGAACGCTCTGCTTTCTTCTCCAGTTTCATTGTTCGCCTCACTCTAGCTGCTCATGAGCTGTTCCCTGGCCTTGGCCTCCTGTGTTAACATTTTCCATCAACTAAACCTTCTGACACTCTCACTCTCATCCTGATTTAAGAACACATGCATTGTTTCTCCATTTTCATATCACTGAAGTAACATCTACATCTAAAGTAACATCTACATCTTGTAAGGATCTAATTGATATTTTTACCTTGGTCTCCTGTGCTCCTTGGGGAGACCAGGTGTGATGAATACAGGAATAAACATACAAAGGCTTTGAGGATCAGACCAACCGAGGCTTAAATCAGATGCCAGCCGTACAGACGAAAGCAGTTAATGAAAACGATGGTGCCTGTATTCACAATCTCTCTAAAGACAGTTATGCTCATTAGCAGATTCATAATCCCCAGCATCAGAAATCCAACTATTCCTGTAAAATCTACACTGTGATAAAATTACTCTAGGTTAGAGTCCTATAAAATAAACTAGATGTTACCCCCATCCTTTTGCCACAAAAACAATCACCAATATTTTGAGAAGGAGATTTTCATTTGCTTTATCATCTTCTTGGGTATAATAAGCATTTACCTGTCTGAGTATCTCGATGGGCTTGGTTAGGTGGGATTCCTCCCAGGGATATGGTTAGCACTTCAAGGCCACCAAAGTCCTGCGTTAGGTGGATGACGTCTCTATTGTGTATTCTGTCCACAGACAGTATGGTGGTGCTCCCGTTCTTCGAGATCCGGAAGGTATGCCAGTGGCCATCTGCAACATATGCCTCGGGAATGCTTCTCTCCACTTTCCCAGCGACGCCTGCATCTGATGTGAAGTGCACTTTGCCGTTCTTAATCTGTAAGATGCATTAAAAACAATGTACAAATCAAATATGATATCCTTAAATTAAAAATAGCTTACTTTAAATATTAGCGTAAAGGTGCTGGAACGGATGAGGAGCCCGTGGTGTTACAAACACACTCACATATATCATCACTGCAATTTTAGACACATAATTGCTTATTTACTAATTCTCAGAGTTTTTAACTTTATAAGCGGTTTCCTGGGGGGCATATAACTTTCTAAAACAAAACTGAAATATTGAAGTGAGTGGCTATCCTAAGTAACTGACACTAACTGTGATTGCATTTCAAGGACAGAGGGAGGCATGCTAAATCACTAAGTGTAGTAAAAAGGCTAGAGTAATTAAAAGATAAATAAAACTTGAAAACCAAAAAGTAAAAGGAAAGCTCGAAGGCAGAGCAGTTGGAAAAACAATGAAAAAAGTAGCTTTCCCTTCAAGTACCGCAACACTGGAATGTTAGACAAAAAACGGACTCATGATTCCAATTCTAAGATGGATACCATAAACTAACAAGGAGGTTCAGCCAAGACTTCACTACATCTGTCTCTTCAATTTGTCTAAAGGAATTTGATGTCTTTCATTTCACCCAGCAGAACACTGGGTAACAGGACACTCCAGTTTCCAACTTGCAAGCTTCCAGTATTATGAGCTGATCCTTCAGAAAATTAATAATTTGTAAGGCAAGATGAGCCCTTGGGTCAGAGAGCACATTCCCATCCCAGCTGCCAGATAGCACTGCTGTCCAGGCGCAGAGATAAAGCGACCAAGGAGTGACCGAAGGGAACACATGGATCAGTTTCGTGTGTCACTCAGCTCAGTCTCTGTATCTATACGCAAGAAACACTTCTGAGAAAACTGAAAACTGGTTCATTTATGCTTTATGGGAAATTCATTTAACGCAGTTACATATAGCAATCACATACTAATATTTTAATGTGGTATTTCCAGATAAAACATATTTTTCAGAGGCTGGGAGATGGCTCAGTTCGTTAAAGTGCTCCCTCTGTAAGCTTGAGAACCAGGGTTCAAATCCTGGACATGCACATAAAAAGCTGGGCACAGCCATGTGCCTCTGTAACCACCATACTGAAGGGCAGAGATAGAGATCTTGGGAGCTTTCTTGCTAGACAGCTTAGCTGTGTGTGAGGCTTCCAGTTCAATAATAGAACTGCCCAAAGCAATAAGGCAGTGAAATATAGAAGACAGGAGATGTCTCACTGTGGCCTCTAGTATATGGCCCCCACCACCATGTGCATACACCACACACTAACACCCTGTACACATATGTAATTAATATATATGAAAATTAAATTATCAGAGCAGAGCTGTTCTAGGAGTCTCCCCTCAATTCCTCTAACCTCCCTACACACTCGAACCATCCAGAATCTTTTTCATCCAACAACTGTGCTCCATTTTCCCTCATGGGTATGTGTGTGTGTGTGTGTGTGTGTGTGTGTGTGTGTGTGTGTGTGATAGAGAGACAGAGACAAAGAGACAGAGAGAAAGAGAAACAGAGAATGTAATAAATGGACAGTTTAGGAAAGAAATGGAAGAAATGGTAAGAAGGTGAGCCAAAAGAAACAAGCCATGGCTCTTGGACAGCCTGCAGCTGACAGTAGAGGAGCACATTCTGTCCCAGCCTTCCTCACTCACAGTCCAGCAGACCCAGTGTCTCCTGCCTCCATGGCCTCTTCTGAGTCTGGTTTACTCTTTTTACTGGCTGCCTTTCCTTTTCTGCTTATTTTACCTGCTAAGGCCCTTATTTTCGATAACCTGCTCCTCAATATTTTCCCCAAATGTCATGACTGCTAATTAGTTTACTTTACCTAATTTTTCTTCGCTCTGTGACACCATGTTAAGGATGTGCAAGCTGCCACCCTGTTGAACTTCAAATGACAAAGACATAACCTAACACTCATCTGCTCCCTTACAGAATCTCTCACTTCAATTATATTCTGTATTGACTGAATTTCTTGGCTGAAGGAAACTGCATACAGCAATGTGTCACAGGCCATTTAAATGGCATCGGCACTTGGGGGCAGCTTAACAGACAGTCTCATGCAGAGAGTATAGCGCGGCCTCTCAGAATGGAGGTGTTCTAAGCAGATTCCACTGGGGTCCCCTCTCAGCAGGGAATGGTGTTCTGGGCAGAGAAATCCACTCTCTGTACATCACAGATCTCTCTGTAACCCCTGCCTTCCTTGCTTCTAATTTGCTTTTCAATGGAAATCATAAGCAGCAAATTCTAACACACTTCATACAATACTCTGTTCTGTTTCACAACATTACATTAATTAATTGAGGAGCCAGGATATGTGCCTAAGTATGAAGGTAAAATGAAAATCTGAAGATGTCCTTGTCCTTGTGAGAAACTAGGGCCCTGGCTCACATTCAGCACTGGCATTCCTGACCACATGGTTGTCTACCAGGGGTTCTAGCTATATTATATGATGCTTAGCTCACATAAGAGCCTGAGTTTGGAATCCCAGTACCCATGTTAATAACTGTGATGGAGTCAAACAGATCCCAGGAGCACACTGGTCTGCCAGGAAAGCAGAAATGTGGGCTCCATCAAAGAGACACCTTGTTTCAAGGGGATAAGGTGGAGAGTGAGAGGAAGCTACCCCATTTTCTCCTCTAGTCTCCATAGGACTGAGGATACATCCACACAGTTCTTCTCTCCCTCCTCCCTCCATCCATATCTCTCTCTTTCTCTGTCTCTGTCTCTCTCTCTCTCTAAAAGTTATTTAGAGAGACAAAAAGAAATTTTACTTATAATAAATACCAAATGTGTTTAACTTTGTGGATTTTACCTAGGTAATGAATGTGATGTATACTTCAGAATAAAGTCAGATAATTTCCAAATATTTATTCTAATCTTAGCATTTAACCTGTATTAATCAGTGTTTAAAATAGCTCTTGATGAAAAATAACTCTCCACAATCAAGGCGCATTTCTCTTCGTGCTTTGTTTCATTTACAGTAGGAGTTAAAGCAATGCAGAGTTTTATCAGGCACAACAGACTTGACAATCTTTTCCTTGCCTGGCCTCTACTCTAAAACAGAACAAAGGTTAGAAACTGGTCCTCTCAGATCTTTGTTACTCAGGCCCAAGTGCCTGGGAACACTGAGGGTGGATGGGACTGGAATACTGCCAAGCATCAGTCAGAGCTCTAAGGCTGTAAAGAAGGGGAGAAGCGACTGAACCCCCAGAGTAGATAGAGTTCATGAAAGCGGTCAGCACTGAATTCTCTCTCACCTTCACGGTGGTATAATTGCTGCTTTCCTGGATATGGATTAAAATGCCATTCTCACTCCGAGTCCTGAATTTTACTTCCAGACTATTGACACCAAAAGGCTCCAACATGGCGTCCCGTATGCTCTGGGTCAGCAAGTATTCCCGTTTCTCACTCTGGCTCATGTGGTAGTCCAGGCGTCCTTTGCCTTCTAGTGACAAGGCAGTGTCCGGAGTGACAGCTGGAAGCCAAGAAGAAAGGGGGGACACTGAAGGCACCCGCTAGACTGTTTTAGTGCATATTTCAGAGTGGCAAAAAGTATTTTAAAAGACTAAAGCTCAAGTTTCTGAAATTACTGTCCTTGGTCCTACTCTGAGAAAATAATTTCCATTTGTGCATAATTATGTAACTGTATTTCCAATGGTTGGGTCCTTTTTGGATCTGGGAAACATAAAATCTTGATGACAGTCATTAATCACTTGGGGACTCATCATCCAAACTCTTTGCTATGGGACAGAAAGCCTGGACATGGAAGACACAGCCAACTGCTAAAATGCAAGCGCAAAACTTGAACCAATTTCAATGCATTCCTGAAATTATTAAGCCAATTTATTTTTATAGTTAGAAAACTTTGGATCCTTAGTCTTTGGTCCCTTTAGTCTCTGACATTTAGAAATATGGAACCCCCAAAACATGTTTAGTCAAAGATTTCTATAGTAACTTGCTCCACCTGTAGCCATCATCATGAATGGCTCATCCGCAAATGCCCTGACCTATAAAAGACTCCCAGTCCAGAAGGAGGAACGTCACATCACCATAACCAATAGCTTAGCTCAGGAAAAGGAATCAGGGGTAACTCTGCCCTGGATGTTACAATGGCTAAGGTGTTAAACAGGTAAGAGGTAAGCAGAATAGCATGGGCAGAATTAGGTCTAGATTTACAAAAATTAGTCTCAGGGCAGCGCATGAAGGAAATATCATGTGGAAACTCATTTTTTCCCTCTTTCTACTATAGTGAAAATACTAAGATACATCTACTCTTTCTGCCTCTGAGATCATTTGGATTGGATTGGATTCCAATATCATCACGCATACCTCTTCATTCTCCTATTACAGTAGCAACAAATGTTTCCTTAAAAAGCCATCATGTGCCTGTGGCTGAATTCAGTAATGATGATTCACTTCAAAATAAAGCAGTTCTCATAAAGGCGGCCCCAAGGGCACAGAGTTAGAATACACAGCTTTCAATTAGAGAGCAATTCTTCACTGATGGCTTGAACAGCACTGCTGTCTTGATCACTATAAGACCGGGGTTTAAGTGGGAAGTCATTACTGTGAAGACTAAAAGAGCACTCCTTAAGAACAACAAAAATTAGATTACACTGTTACTTTTATCTTAACACATTAAGTATATGATGTTTGAAGCTGTGTGTTATTTGGTTGATACAGCATATAAATTTTTTCTGACAAATATAAAAACTTGACCAGAGAAATCTCACCCAACACTAGACAATATTGACCTACAACCTGACTTCTTATAGTCAATCTGTGGCGTAAAATAACTCCATGATACATTCATAAGGTGAAACTAAGTATTTAGTTAAGATACATTTCTTCGAGAGAATGCCACTCTTCTTCACGTAAAAGCCAATTTTTGACTGTCGTATGTCACCTCGTCTTGCATACTTAATATTTGTCATGTCCGAGTCAAAATGCAATAATGTGCTTAGGTGCACATATTAATACCCTCTGGGACTGCAGCAGTGCCCCGTGAGGGTGGAAACGGAAACCTACATTTTTCACAGTACTTCCCAGTCAGGCCTTCCACGCACTGACACTGCTGCCATGACCAGAAGTCTACACAGGTGCCACCATGCTGGCAAGGGTTGCGAGCACACGTGCCTTCGAGTCTAGGACACCTGTAACAGAGTCACAGAAAGGAGTCACAAACTGGAAGGAAGAAACTTTACTTGAAGCAGATACATACTGATCAACGTGCTTAATCCCAGGCTTGCTTTATAGGAAGAGCCTCGCCCCAGTTACCCCAAAGCAACTGATGACACAGAAATCTCATAACACAGTCTACCTCATGACAAACGAGAAAGTTAAATAAAAACATTCAACATGTATTTATTCTTATTCTTCTATAAGGGCATATTGGTCCATGAATCTTTGGGTAGCACTGTCCAGGTCCATGAATTTACTTAGGTCCATGTGTATCCCCAGAAAACCTCATTACTAAGGCTTATTCGCTGCCCACTTGTAAACCAGGTATGACATCAGCCATGGGCATAGGAACACTGGATGGGAAACAGTGGGGAGAGAATGAGCAGAAAGAGAGTGTGGACATGTTCCAGGTCAGATCATATCAGGGAAGCCTTGTTAACCAGGTCAGGGCTCAGCCTGGAGTCTGTTGATACTCAGCATCTACATTTGCATCTTTCTTAAAATGATAAGAAAAAATAATCTTACTGATCAAGGATGCCTTGTGCTGCCAGAGCTTGGCTTGGCTCCAGGGGTCGTCCGTTGACAGCAAACTCCATTATACAGCCCACGAAGTCATGGCTCTCCACATGCCCCCTCCTCTGAAGGATTGGCTCTAGTGATCTGATTCCTCCAACAGTTACTCGGTTTGGCTGGACATCAAGAGTCCTACGTGAACACAAAAAGGTAAAAAAACTCAAAAACCAACTCAACACACTTCAGTCAATTCCTTAGTTTTTCTGGAATGAGCACCATAGGTCAACACCCATCCTCAAAACAGATGCTCCTGGGATCACTTGTTTTTTCATGTCACAAAGACAGTGAAGCTTATGAAATTACATTTTCAATTATCCAAACTGGATCCCTACAGCAATGGTGTCAGCAAAGACGAGTGTTCTAGAAGAGACCAAATGCGCAGAAGCAGAGACTGAGACTTCTACAGCTTCTGCAGCTCTTCAAGGTCATGGTTCTCAACCTTCCTAATGATGCCACCTTTTAATACAGTTCCTCGTATTGTGGTGACCCTCAACCATAAAATCATTTTTAATGCTACTTCATAACAGTAGTTTTGTTCCTGAGCAGTGTCTCAGATCGTAAGACCATCGGAAATAACGTGGTTTCCAGTGGTCGCAACCCACAGGTTAAGAGCCACTGCTTTAAGGCGCTGACACGCCCTGCCACATGTTGATGAGAACATTCTGTGAGGGATACTGAGCACTTCTCTTCTCGCTCCTGACAAAATCTCTTATGCTTTTGTTTGGCCAGTGTTGCAATCCAGTTGGAAGTACTATTAGAAAACATGCATGCATTGCCACATAAATGTAAAGATAATGTGTCTGAATGAGTGGCGATTGCGTCTTAAAGCTCACAGAACTCAGGAACCAGGAAAGCATTTCATGAAGGAAAATCGAAACAGCTCTGGCTACAGGAGACACTATTTCCCTTGTGTTTTATCCCCGACTCTATCACGTTGTGACTTTTCAACCCAATGGTAAAATAATATTTCACTGATATTAATTACTTCATAGGAAAAATAGCTCTTTGAGGGAGTATACTACTGTTCAGAATGGAGAATAATTATTTTAAAGTTCTTGTAAATCTTAATTTGGATAATGATAGGAATGGGGCTATGATTTACGTACCAGTCATCCGAAACGGCCACATTACTGACAGTGCAGTAGCCTGGCTCTTGATTCTCAGAGCAGGAGTCCACAGTTAAAGAAGCTGCCTGTAAGCAAGAGAGGGGGACAGTCACCATGGGCCTTCTGATGATGTCAGCCTTCCCAGCAGTCCCTGCCAGCACAGTTTTCAGGTGGGAGTGACTGAAAGTGTTATTACCATAATCTTCTTGATTTAATGTATACATAACCCATCGCATATCTTACTCCATGTATTAGGTTATGGGCACAGATCTCTCTAACTCTAATTATCTTTATACATAGAAGGGCTGCTGCTGCTTCGTAATAGTCCTCTCCCACCCCACTTATACAAGAAAGAATTAAAAACCCATTATTAGTATTCCTGGAAAACCTCAAATCCATGAGATTACAATTTTAATAAAAATATCTATTCTACTAATTACTATTTTAACAAATCTTCCAATTTTTTCCAAAAGACTTATTCTGTCTGCCATATTTACAAGAAGATTATAAACATGTCATATATACTATAATACATAGCAATTCATGCTTTGAACAGTTTTTCATTCTAATTAAAAATATTTTCATACAATTTATTCTGATCCTTGTTTCCCTTCCCTCATCTCCTTGTAAAAACCTGTAAATAACAAGTAAGTGCCCTCATTGATGTTAATGATCATTATTTCAAAGATCAGTAGCACATGGCTGTGTCAACAGGATGCATTGCTGTGTGGTTGAAACTTCTCAACAGAGTTTCAGTCACAAACAGCAGCCATCGCCAGGTAAGCTCAGGTATCACAGGTCTCCAGATGGAGCTTCCTGTTCAGTCAGGTGTCTGAAGACACCTCTTGATGAGTAAAAAGCCATCTACTCTGTTCAGAAGACCCTGGAAGCCAATCAAGGCCAAGGACCTCCCCAAGGAGCAATGGCCACGGAGATGGAGACTACTGTTGGTGGAGACAGCACTGCATTTTTACATTACTCTGTTCTTCACAGGCTTGATGACCACACCCTATTCTTCAGTAAATGTCACCAAATGGCAAAGCTTTCCATAGCTCAGTAACATTTTGAGGATAAGGTTCAGAGCACGGTATTGTAACTTTGACTAGACACTCCCAGTTAGAGGGAATACAAGATCATCAGCAAAGGTGGATTTGGTGCCTCTCCTGGCACACTGAAAAGATTCTTCCCCAGTGTATTCTAATGTCACAGCACATCCACCTGAGAGAAGCTCAAGCATGGCACTGCTCACATAGGACTGAGCTCGTTACAACACATCGATTTTAATAAAACACTGGAAACACCACAGGGGGCATAAACAAGCTCACCAACGCACTTCACTTGTGTGTAAACAGGGCAGACATCAGGATCCCTGTCTTTAAAATGAGGTCATGCTCATCATAGGTGTAAATGACATTACTCTGTCACCACTGCTTATGAATTGTAGAACCTATTTCAGAGGCCATCAATGGTTACTTAGATGGAAGATTTGAAAAAGTTCGTCTTAAACCCCTCAGACCACAGAAACTATTAATAGAGTCTAAGGCTATCATCCACTAAATATTAAAATACTAATATTAAAACGTGCTATTTATTTGCTTTGACAGTATCTAACAGTTGTTGAGACATCTCCACAAATTCTTGTCAGCTGACTGAATAATTTCCTCCCTTTCCTCTCAAGTAAACTATGATAAATACTGGCATTTGGAGGGGGAAAAGAAAAAACTACCCTTCCAATCACATGTCAAGATATTCATGTCCTACTTTGCTTACTCCTTGGGCTGTTATCTTAAAAAAATAAGAGACATTGATCTCAAAAATAGCATTGCATTTCAGAGACACAATTCACGTGCTTCTGTGAACGTATCTCTGCACAGCAACTATGCAAAATATTGATGTTAGAGACCCTTAAGCCCTTTTCTAAACCATGCAGTGTTTATGCAGCAATCAGTGAGTGCCTGAACTAGGAAAACAATCAGCTCTGGCTAGCATGTGTGTTGGGCATTCTCAAGCTGCAATATATTTCTCTTTTTTGTAGAAGCTTGGTGATAAAAATCAAAGAAGATCTGAAGGCCCTGGTCTTTCATGCAATTAAATCTTTGGAATT